>JAJMEX010000033.1:0-94271 GCA_030574375.1 Priceomyces castillae
CAGGCTCTGTGGCCGAGTGGTTAAGGCGGCAGACTCAAGTTCTGTTATCGTAAAGATGCACGCGTTCGAACCGCGTCGGAGTCATCATACTTTTTTTTTGATCTCATCTCTACAATTTACATACTTCGAAAGTCTTAACAGACACAGACACGGTAAAAGAAGTTCAACTGAACATGAACATTAAAAGATATCACCACGATTAGAAACATGGTTATAGACTCCATTTTTGATAAAGGCTGTTCAAACATCTATAATATGATTCCAGATCCTGATCATTCTTTTACAGAAATCAACATCACAGAAAGTTCATAACCTTCCTAACAGGAGCTATCCTAACTTTATAACATTTCATAATGAAAACTGAAAATAATACCTCCAATATTTCTACGATTAAATCCGATGGATGGAGCATTGTTTAGGGTTATTCAAACGCTGGATCAATAAAAACAATAAGGGCTCTGTGGCCGAGTGGTTAAGGCGGCAGACTCAAGTTCTGTTATCGTAAAGATGCACGCGTTCGAACCGCGTCGGAGTCATCATACTTTTTTTTTGATCTCATCTCTACAATTTACATACTTCGAAAGTCTTAACAGACACAGACACGGTAAAAGAAGTTCAACTGAACATGAACATTAAAAGATATCACCACGATTAGAAACATGGTTATAGACTCCATTTTTGATAAAGGCTGTTCAAACATCTATAATATGATTCCAGATCCTGATCATTCTTTTACAGAAATCAACATCACAGAAAGTTCATAACCTTCCTAACAGGAGCTATCCTAACTTTATAACATTTCATAATGAAAACTGAAAATAATACCTCCAATATTTCTACGATTAAATCCGATGGATGGAGCATTGTTTAGGGTTATTCAAACGCTGGATCAATAAAAACAATAAGGGCTCTGTGGCCGAGTGGTTAAGGCGGCAGACTCAAGTTCTGTTATCGTAAAGATGCACGCGTTCGAACCGCGTCGGAGTCATCATTATTTTTTTTTGCACCCTCGAGATTTTTTGACTATTAATCTCTGTATTGTTGTTCACTTTGATTCTATTCTGAAAGTTATTATGATATTGTCATAATTTCAACATGTTTACATATGTTACAGAAGTTGTACTTGATAATAATATAATTAAACCTTTATTAATAGAGTTTCCTATACATATATGCTATTTTGCTTTTAAGAAGTAGCCGAAGCAAAGCATCTTTCAACACTATCAGCGTTGTTTCCCCACCAGTTAGGCATATTGACTGTTTTACCAGAAGAAAAGAATATGAAAATTAACAACACTGCTAAATTATAGCCAGTGTCACAAGCAGCTGCCAATATATAATTATACCTCTTCCACAATTCGTGTCTATAACGGAATGCCCAAAACATAGTAACGGTACCTCCAATGAACTGTGAGAGGTAACCTGTAGACAAATTACCATAAAAGTTAGACATGGTCGAGAAGAAAACAGTAGTGTTCCATAATCTGAACTTCAACTTTGAATTTGGAAACAATTTATGCAATGCAAATAATAGCGCAGGAACACCTGCACCAACAAGGAATCCATACGGTAACATTGGATAATTCTTGAACAATTTGGATGGACCTAATATAACATATTGAACCGCATTTGAATGATAAGAAACTAAATCTTGTCCTGTCCATTGATGTAATGGATCAACTTTCGTTCCATTCAAGAAGTCTTTCTTGGTCTCTAGCACCCACTTTAATGCACCGTAATTGATAGGGACTCCAATTAATTCTCCAAATATTTGTGAAAAGAATACAGCTCTTGGAGGAATATGCATGTAATGACCAATCTTTTGATCTTGCAAGATATATTGTGCTCTATACCAAGCATCACCAGCAATTGAACCATACATGATAGCACCAGCAGGATGTTTGAACTCCAAATTTTCAACCATATATCCATACAATAACTCATTGAATGTACCAATAGCTAACTGGAAATTTGAGATCGCATATAACCAAGCTAATGGGGTCACAATAACAGCTCCAAAAGCCAATCCGATAAACAAACACCACCATGGCATGAACATATGTCCTGTTGCGAAAATTACCAATAAAGTGATGAATGAAGCTGAAAATAAAACAACATACCAATAGATTGGCACTTCAGAGTAAGCAGATTGTAATTTGTTGAGTCTATCAGTATATTGATCATTGATCGATACCTTTTTATTTTTTGTAAGTTCCTTCTTTCTTTTGTAGGTTTCAACTAGCTTCTTGAATGAAGACTCCAAACTCCTATATCCAAAGAAAACAACCCAGACAAAGCCACTAATATACGATGCATAGTCAAAAAACATATTCCAGACTCTCTGGACACCTAAGTGTACTTCTCCATAGTGTTCATAAGCAGTTTGATTAAAATGAAGGTCAGCTGTTAAAAGTTCATTACTTGGGTATAAAGTACCATTATTCAAAAATAAGCTATTTGACATTAATCCATATTTGTAGCTCGAAAGATTTCCCCATTTAGCAGCTGGAAGTAACACCCAAGCACCAAAAACGAAAGCTGCAAATTGAACAACTTGCACCCAATAAGGAGACAACATGATTGATGAAGTAATATTGGCCCAATCTAACGTGAAATTCAAGAAACCCATACCTGCCAATCCAGAACCTACAAAGTTTGCAACCTTGTTTCTAGGGGCGAACCAACAGATGACAGCTAAAGAAGACACCATAGGGAATACAAATTCGGGGAAGAATTCCCAGAGAGTGACACCAACCAAGACAGCAAAGAAAACCTTCATTTGTTTAGATCCTAGCCTAGAATCATGGTCAGATTTCGATTGGGATTGGAATAAAGTCGACTGCATCAAAGCTTGTGGCCAGACAAATTGTGGATCGTAAAGAAGGAAATTTCTTGCAATTGCAGCATATGAATAACCTACAAAAACAATCGCCCACATGAAAAAGATAGCTAGAGCTCCGTTAACTTTATCACCAAAATAGACTTCTGCCAAAGCTATTCCATCAGTAGCAAGACTTCCAGTAGCACCACTACTGGCAGTGATAGTAACCAAAACGGTTTCTTTGATAGACCAAGGTCCTGGGTTCAAGCTAAACTCATAGCCCCCATATAATCTGATCTTCCTCTTTGGTAATACTTGTGCTAGCCACTTTCCAGCCCAATGTGAAGCAATTTGCACGAAGAATATAGAGTAAGCAGCAGCAGTGGTACGAAATGAGTTCATTGTTTGTATGAAAGCACCTGGAGCAATGAAGATGATAGATAACAAAAAGTAACGGAATGTTATAACAGGAATAGTCGGATCATCTTCCAATGGAACAATTTCACGAACAACCCTTGGAAGTTCTAACACATCAGGTTCTAAAACCTCCTCATCGCTGTCAAAGGATGCATTCTTTTCAATGTCTATTGACTTAGAATTAGAAGTGACCTCATGAACTTTAGAGGTCGATGAATGAATGCTAACAGCACCCTTGGAGTCGCTTTCACTAGAGATTCTTGCAGCCATTAACACGTACTTTTGACTTTACGAAAAGATGTAGCAATGGATGAATTTCCCTTATTTTTATACCAACTATGTACTCTCTTCAATTAAGATACACATTTATAATCACCAGGAGGCGGCAATCCTTTCACTTTATAATAAACCCTATACTAATTAACCTGATGTACGAATTTCCATAGGGCCTTCATAGTAAAAGAAATCCGCAAAAAAAAAAAAAAAAAAACTGTGGTGTGGTGGTACGGCCATTGTCTCTTCGTGACACTTTTCTTGGCTAACTATGTTAACAGGTTTTTGTTAGGGGAACTTGCTGTATATTTTACACTAGACTTCTCTGTTCATAAGCATCGCACATTAGTAAGGGTCCCTAAAACAAAAGTTACGGTATAAGAAAAAAATTAATAAAGAACTAAGTAATTATACCGACAGTAGAAATTTTGCAACCTCTAAGAGGCTCCCAGTGTTGTGCGGTACGTCTCCGATTTTGCCATTGCCTTTTGACGGTAGCTACTATTGGAGTTTGCATTAAGCACGGCACCAACGGGAAAATGGACAGGGTAAGCACGTGACTTTGCAACATCTTTTATTGTCTAATACGGATTCGTCCGTATGAAATGTAAGGAACCTCGCCAAGGATTTAACTCATTGCAGTAAAGACACTAAGAATACCAGTATGGCTCACTGTAATTAGTCACCATAAGGTCCGATAGTGTTTCTACAGAAAATCGAGAAGAATTACTTCATATGGATGTTTAGTAAGTAACTATTAAATTAACTTCAATAATATAAAATGAAAATATGCAAATGTAGATTATCTAGCTATAGTAGATAACTTTGAGAAAACGTTATGCTGGAATTCTATTATGCCTGAGCTTTCTCGTTTGGTTGAACTGCAACCAGAGCCTGACTAGTATCCTGTTCTTTGACTTCCTCAGTATTTTCCTCTTTCAGCTTGTGGAGATGTCGTTCGACCTCAGAATAATCCCATAAGGGCAATCTCAAAGGTTTGCCCATTTTGAATTTTGAGGTCAAATGATGGTATTCTGAATTGTATTTTAAGTCTAATAGCGAGTATTGTAGTGAAGAATCTAACATGAACTTCTTTTCCATCTCATGCAATGCAGTATGTTTATGAGTCAAGTAATACTCGACTAGAATATGATCATTGGACTGGAGCAATCTGACTTTATCCTCCACTGTCATTCCTTTAACGAGCTCCACGAGCTTATTCTTATTTAACTTGTCCTTGTCCTTATAGGCCTTCTCATCGAACAAGAAAAGTAAGTTCTTCTCTTCTACCCACAATCTCAATTGGGGAACATAGTAGTAACCTTGGTAGTGATATGATGTTGTACCTTGACTATACTCGTGGTTCAACATGGACATTATATCATTAGGGACATATACCGGAACACCTCCGATCATAGAATATCTTAAGGGAGTAATACTTTCAAAGTTTAACCAATGCATTCTTCTATCCATGTATAATTCAACAGATTCACCCTTTGAATTTTTCAGTCTAATGTAGCTATCATATTCATGCGGAGGTTCCTCATTATTCTTACTCAATGCTGTGATATCAATATAAGTTCCTGTGTCAACGTCAATGAACCTGGCATCAATGTGATTATCCTTTGCAGGGGTATCTCTATGATGCAAGAACGTAGCACATTCAATGTAAAACTTTCCATATCCTTCTTCAAGGTCTTCTACAACCAAAGTCATATTGTAGTTCTTTGATAATCTGTTAAGTTCAGAGATAGGCATTTGAATATCGATGTCGAGATCATATGGGAACATCAAGCCATTCCAATACCATGCCAACAATGGACCATGTGCAATCCATGAAATGATTCCCTTCTCTTCAGCAAATCTGAACCAATTTCTTAATAACCTGTCCAAAATGATTTGCTCTCTGACTTCCAATTGCTCAATAGTCCAATCATCCCTTGGATAACGCATTGCACCATTGAAAAACCTCCACTCATAATGCCAACCAGGATCTCTATTTTTGGCGTTCTTAATGAGAGTTGCCAACTTATAATGAGTAGGCTCATTCATATCGAACGAATTGGCATATTTCAATCCACTGTAGTGATTCAACTCATGTCTGGTGAAAGCTTTGTTAGCAATTTCTTTAGGATTATAATGGAGTTCATTAGTCATCAAATCATCCAACTCAAACATTCTATCTTCGTACTCCTTAATCTGGGCGTCGACGATTTCTTGTCCATATTTGAATGATTCAGGATTCAAATAGATTTCACGACTAGCATTAGACTCTGTTTGACGCGTAATTGCATTCATCCTATAAACGTCATCTTCTGCATCAAGTGGTCTAGGTGGGACTGCTTTAACCAATTTCTTGAATTCATTGGTAGGGTTAAGGTCCAATATAGCCTCTTTCTCTTTAATATTGTTTCTTATAAGGTAATTTTGTAACATCTTGCTGTGAACTATTCTTTTCTTGCTATCGACCTGTGCCTCGTAAGTTCCGTTTTTAGTTAAGAAAACAATGGATAAGGGGTTCTTTTGATAAGTCAACAAATGCGCTTTTCCTTGCATCATAACTTGATGGTGAGGTGCCTTATTCATTGGAGAGTCTTTAACAACGAATCCCGTTGAGAACTCTCTGGATGGCAAACCCATCTCTTGTAATTCTTCATCTGAGATGTCTGCCAAATTTTTACAGAAATGTGGATACTTTGTAGGCTTGTTAATTTCACTTTGTAACCATTCACAGTTCAACCTTTGATCTATTGGCTTAATGAGTTCTTCATTCAATAATGTCAAATCTACCCAGTCAGACCAAGAAAATGGCACTGTTATTAAGTGATCTTTCAGTTTCTGGTTTCTGGGGTTCTTAGTCATCAACTGGTGCTTGATTTCATCCAAATACATCGAAAAAGTGAACCTAGGATCATAGAAAAGCTTGGGGGACTTAGCCCAATAGCCGTCTTCTTCATCTATAAAATCTTTAGCTTTAAGGCGGAGACCATTTTGCAAAAGTTCAGTATGGGCTAACCAGAATCTATCCTTATCCTGATCAACCTCACGCAACAAGTATGCTACTTTCTCCTCATCTGTCATCTTCGAATAGGCAACGTTGGAAGGTATAGGAACCATGTCATCCATGTGGTATGTAATGGCACTATAATGCTCCTCCGCAGCTTGCCTCAATTTCGTCTCCTCTAATGAGTAGAGTCGGCAGAAGTAGATTACATTGATTATAAAGCCAAACACAAAGATAATGTTCACTATCCTTGTGTTTATCATCTTCATTGTGCAGCCACTATTAAACACTACTCTCCTGACCAAACTTTGTTTTTTTAGAGTTACTGGCAACAGAGATTTATTTATTGATAGAGGAGGCATCTTGGAAATTCCAAGTCGTGTGATAACACCGAGCCCCGGTATTCAAAAAGAATATTCCCGGAATTGACATGCTTGAATTTCTTTTGGCCATGGCTCAGGGCAATTAAGCGAAGCATATTACATACAGTACATGCTTTGTCTGATGTATAACCGTTCTCTTTTCGGGTCAGATAATAAGCAGAAAACACGTAAATTAAGAAAGCGTGAATATTTGTTATATCAACTAATACCAAGAAATTCTGTAGATAGACGTGTTGAGTTGGTGCGTTTAACAAAGAAACATATCAACAATCGTGACAGAAGCTGTCGGACGCACTTCAAGTGGAGAACGCTTTAAAGCTGTGGATTAGTAAAGATTGTACGTGAAGTAGATAAAAATCTATGTGCACTTGTATTAATGTAAGTATATATGAAAACTATTAATCTTTGTGGTGTTTGGGTTTGTCAATATGCTCGTAGTTGAATATGGGTCTTCTGAAAGGCTTTTGGAAAGTGAACTGTGATGTAAGTCTGTGGTAGTCAACGTTTTCGTGGGTGTCCGAGGCCAGCTTCTGTTCACCAATATCACCAATCATGGTATCTTCCCCATTGGGCATGTCGAACAAGTATGTCAACTCTTTCTTATGCAAGGCAGTTACGTCCTTGGTAATATAGTACTCTAATAATACATCTTCGTCTTTCTCTAAAAGACGAATAACTTGCAGTGGGCCAATTCTCTTGACTAGTTCAGTAAACTTTTCTACCTCAAATTGGCCATCAGCATTATTATAGTCATTCTTATCAAATAGGAACTCCAACTTATCTTTATGAATCCAAAGGTTTATAGCATCAACAAAGAAGAAATCTTCGTATGTGTATGAAGTCATTCCCTTTGCATATTCCACTTTTAAGATCTCTTTGATTTTATTAGGTACGTACAATGGAACTCCACCCATCATTGTAAACCTCAAAGGTGACAACTCATCAAATGAATAGAAATGCTTGTTTCTGCAATTGTAAACAGGTTGAGGAACGTTCTTAGCTTTAGCTTCGTCTATGATGCCTTGGTATTGCTCTGGTGCTTCCTCGTCACTTATTCCCAATCCGGTTATATCTATGTATGATCCAGTATCAACGTCAATAAATCTTGCATCAATATGATTTTCGTTTTTAGTGAATTGCCTGTGATGGATAAAGGTAGAACAGTCAATGAAAAATTTACCAAAACCCTCTGTTATATCTTCAATGACTAATGTTTGGTTATATAACCTAGAGAATCTTGCTAATTCCTCAGCTGGCATCTGGATGTCAATATCTTCATCGAATGGGAACAACAAACCATCCCAATACCATGACAAAAGAGGTCCATGTGCAATCCAGGAAGTAATCCCTTTCTCATTCGCAAATCTAAACCAGTTTCTTAATATACGGTCTAGCAATATCTTTTCTCTTAATAACAATTCATCTTCATTCCACCCCTTCTTCAAATAACGTAAAGCACCGTTGAAAAATCTCCACTCATAATGCCATCCAGCATCTTTTTCATTTTCTTCATTACCGAATTTAAGTCTCGCCATTCTGAAATAAGTTTCCTCCTTCTTAGGATCGAAGCTATTAGCATATTTTAAGCCCTCATAATATTGTCTTTCACTTCTGGTTAACCTGAGTCTATCGATTTCTTGTTCATCAAATCTTAATTCATTCATTGTCGCCAAGCGCAACGCGTTAATCCTTCTGTCAAATTCTTGAATTTGAGATTCAATCTTGTCTTGTTGATAATTAAATGCAGATTCAGCCAAGGACAATTCTCTTGACTTTTCAGGATTCTGGTCCTTAATTGTGGCAACCATTCCATATATATCATCTTCCGCATCTAGAGTATTTGGCTTGACAGCCTCCATGAATTCATTGAACTCACGCACAGGATCAACAATAATCTTTTCGTCCATGACTTTCTTTGAAGTTAAATAATGCTCAAACAAATCAGAGTCCACAATTCTTTGCTTTCCTTCAACCTGAACTTCATAGACACCATCTTTACTTAAGAAAAAAATTGCCAATGGATTTTTAGCATAAGTTAACAAGTGTGATTTACCTTCCAACATTCTGACTTCATTTGAAGCTTTATTCGTTGGTGATTTCTTCACGGCAAATCCAGGGACAAAATTTTTAGATGGCAAGCCCATCTCCTTAAGATCATCGTCTGTTATATCAGCATTGTTGACACAATAGTTTGGATCTCTAGCTTTAATATGATGCAGGGCTTTCATGTATTCGCATGTTTTTCTTTTAGATGCTGGTTTAATGAATTCGTCATTCAAGATAGTAAGATCAACCCAATCAGACCATGCGAATGGCACAACAATCAGTGTCTTTTTCAATTTGCTGTTTTCTGGATTCTTTCTAAGATACTGGTTTTTAATCTCATTAATGTAGATGGACAACGTAAACCTAGGATCATAGAAGATCGCTGGCTTGTCTTTCCATGCTTCTTTCTTGAAGTCTTTAACATTAAGTTGAAGCTCATTATCGGTCAACTCTGTATGTGCTAACCAATACTTTTGCTTGTCCATGGTGACCTCGTTAAGTTTATACAAGATTTTCTCCTCATCAGTTAACTCTCCATATGGTTTGTCTGGAAGATTGTAGAGTGGCTTACTTCCCTTGTCATCCAGTGGACCGGAGTTTAATGTTGCTGTCTGTGGAATGCTACTAACATCGATAGAATCTTTGGGCACATCATCGTCCGTAGAGTACAAATTGTCCCAAACATTACTAGCATGTGTCCTGAGCTTTGTTGTAAGCTTATTGGGGGATCTTTCATCAATAACCAACGTCGCTACGTAGAACACATTAATTATTGCTATAAGGGTGATGAAAAACTTAAAAACCTTTTGATTCAAGATTCGTTTTAAGAAGCCTCCTAGCACTACTCTTCCACTCACCATATCTCTTTTCATTGCAATCCCTAGTGCTGCCTATGAAGTATAGATGAATAAACAAAAAAGCAAATAAATTTTAAACTTGACAACGGATCCTGAACCAAAGACAACAACTAAACTGAGTTTATTTATACTCGTTGCTTTTCACTAGACGGGATCCTTCCTCAAAAATAAACCCTCTACCGTTCTTTTGAAGTACTTGGTATGGTTTTATGTCCGAAACAAATTTACTACTCTCTATTAAAGAATTTAATGGTATATATTAATGAGCGACCGTTTTTAGAAGTGTATTACACAAAAACAGTAGGGGCAGAAGTATTTCATTTCAAAGATAAAAACTCGCAACTAATTCAGAAGTCACTAAAGACGCATCCCAGTACTTCCTTTAGGCAGGTCCCGGGCTTCTTAGGATGGTGCCTGAGTGTGGTAAGTATGTCTGCGTGTGGTAAGTATGTCAGACTGACAATAGAAAGCACTGACCGCGGACACTGCATTTACTTGGGAGATGAAACCCGCATATCAGATGCAGATGAACGAGATAACCAAGAAGGGGTAAAGCGCGTTGTATGAGTATAGTTATGTTACTCAGTATACCAAGTAATAGCAAATCATAGACTATGGTATAACCGGAAGACATCTGCAGAGTATATACTTAAAGCAGACTTCATGGTTAGCGCAATGTCCTCAGGATATGACGATGCGTATCAGTGGAATAGATTAGACAGAATTAAGAGACCTTACAATAGAGCAAAATAGCTAGCAGATTACTCGATGCCCCTTGAAACCGGGTCGGAATTCCATTGATCGGAATTAAAACGGTGACTATGTCTTGGCAATTTTAGATTAATATGAGCCCCGATCAGGAACTCGATAGATATTGACATAGCTCCGAAACGCTTCCCCGAAAAATGGCCAAGCTAAATTGAAACGTCAAGAAGTTTAAACACGAATTTATGTAACGATCGACTGAAAGAGCAGCAGGATACATATTGTAGATACATAATGATGATCGGGGAACGAAAGCCGCATGATATGAGCACTAAGATGGATGCAAGCAAATAGAGTATAAATCTGGTACTTAGTGCAATCTTGGATTCTCCGGAATGTTACGCCTTGTTAGCGTAAAGTGACTTCCTTAAATGTAAAAATTGCTCGGAAGTATTTATACGTTTTCGGGTGAGTTTTTTACCTTTACGAATAGTAGATAAAGAAATTGAAGTAACGAGTATTTCATGTATTTGCTAATTTTTTGTCGTGTGATGTTCGCTAGACCATCTATATATTAGGGTAAATGCAGATTGGATTTATAGCACTAGCATTTTATTACAAACCATCTGCGAAACCGCCAATTTGGTTCTTACCAAAACCACCTTCTTTCATTGCCAAGTCATAGTAACCGTAGATGGTAGTGACAGCAAGTAAAATGGAAGTACCAGAACCTAAAGTTCCCAAAAGGTCACAGAATACAGACAAGGCACCAATGGTAGCACCACCGAAAGCAGCAGCGGTTGGAATAATTCTCTTCAATTCCTTGTAAGCAGAGGTGTCTCTATGACCTGCAATTACTAAACCTTGTTCCTTGAACTGTTTGGCGATGTCCCTTGGAGAAGTACCACTGATTTCAATCCAGGTAGTGGAGAAAACAGCACACGAGCCTAAGACGTATGCGATATAAACTGTGGTTTTGATAGGGTCCAAAAAGACATCAGTGAAGGAAAATGGTGGCTGAATGTAGTAAGCAAGACCGTTAATAGCGTATAATTGGGAAGCACCAGGTCTAGTATCCCAGGTACCCAAAATCTTGACAAAAATGTTGTTTGGCCATCTGACGTACAACATTTGAGAAATGATGAAGACGTTGGAAGACAAAGCACTTTGCAACATAATTGGAATATTGGAAGTGTAGAATAATCTGATTGGGTACAAGCCATAAGGACCTCTTTGTCTAGTTGACTTGATTGGTAATTCAATTCTGAAACCTTGCAAGTAAACAACGATAAAGAAAACAGCAACTGTAGATAATAATTGGAACATATTAGGCAAGTTAGATCTGTAGAATGCCTCCAACAAAGCTCTCTTCTTATCCTTACGAGAGCCAACTAAATGGAATAATGCGACAACAGCACCTTCAAATTCAACTCCCTTAGCACTAGTAGAAGTGGTTGGAGCGAAAGCCTTCCAGAAAACTTGTTCACAAACATTTGTAGCAGTGAATAAAGAAATACCACTACCCAAACCATATCCCTTTTGTAACAATTCATCTAATAAGATAACAATGATACCAGCAAAGACCAACTGCAAAACCAATAACAAACAGACACCAAGACCCAATGACTTTGGTGGTCCGTACATACCTGTCAAAACATACACAGTAGCTTGACCAACGGCTAATAAAATAGCAAAAAGCTTCTGAGCAGTTTGAAACTGATCTCTATCTGACTTCTTGGACATGTCAACATGGATCAACTTAGTTCCTTGCAAAAGTTGAAAAACCATACCTGCTGAAACAATTGGAGAAATACCCAATTCCATCAAGGTACCACGGTTTGAGGCCAACATCATTCTTAACCAGATTAATGGATCACTACCATCACTTGAAGTGATACCATACAATGGTACTTCTGACATAACCAAAAAAATCAACAAGGTAACTCCAGTCCACATAACTCTCTGTTGAAAAGATGCCTTTCTTTCGGGTGCAATCACCTCTGGAACGAAAGGCTCAAAAGGTTTCACCAAGTCCAAAACACGGAAACTACTCATCCTTGCTATATTATCACTACTGTCAATTGATAATGTCTACCTAAATCTCGTGCTTTGATGATTTATAGGACAATGTTGAAGTTTATTGATTGCAAGTGAAACTCAATCCAGTCGACGTGTTCAATGTAAACTTTAATTGAATGACTTTGTGTCACTTTGGACCCGTGAAATTTGATCTGATTCAAGATGGGACACTTAACCTATACAATCACTGCTACTACTAATACTGTACTAACAGCCACTAATCCTTACCTACAAGAGACAGACTAACACAAAATAGTCCGTATGACTGAAAAATTCAAAAAAGGTGGCAAAGTCAACGGAGATCAAACGGAAAAGAGGGCCAGTTCACTTTCCCCCGAATCCAAAGAGCTAGTTAGCTACCTCCACACAACGTATCTCAAATACCTTCAACTAGCCAAAGAGGACAAACCAGGTGAAAATGTGAAAAGTTACAAGTCTCTTGAAGCATCAAGCCAATGGAAGACAAAACACAACTCTGGGAATCATGCATCCAAAAAAACATCTGCGATTGATCTTATATATGAAATAAACAGATCAATCCAGCTGCAAAAGGAGAAGGAGAAAGGTAAGGACAAAGAAGGCATGCCATAGGTAGAGGATGGTTCTGCAAAACAGATTTTATTCAGTTATCATTGAAGAAGTTTGCATCGGTTAGAGTATGCATTTGCCTAAACTAAAGGGCCACAACTTCATGAATTTTCAGCATTAGTAAGTTTAAAAGTAAATAGTCATATCATAGCAGTAGTAAAAGCACTTTCAGCATTAATACCAATCTCACTTAACTCCTTGAGAAGTTCCTTTCAGCCTCTCATAGTTAAATTTTGACCGAATCTTTCTTAATTTACTATCATTGAACTTTGCCCTATTTCTCAATAAAGATGGATATAAGCGAAGTTGAGGGATATATTTCCATGACAAAGTCTACATCAAAGTCGTCAAAGCTCTAACTTCCCGAGTATTCCAATATTACGAATTACTAAGGGCTCTATTTATTGCTCTAGCTCGGTCTTATTAAAATCGTGACCCCGGAAATTTTCATTCCTGCTCCTACTTGTTCCGGGGAGCATATAAGTAGGCTGATAAAGACCTTTCCCCAAGTTTCAGTTGCCATCATTATAACTACCCCGAGTTTTATATTAGATAGATCAATATCTTATAGCATACTTCTAATTACAACAAACAACAATGACACCAGAAGACACTGTATCCAAGAAGATGGATGTTGAGACAGACATTATCACATTGTCCAGATACATCTTGCAAGAACAACAAAAATATGCACCCAAAGCTTCCGGTGAATTATCATTGTTATTAAACTCATTGCAATTTGCTTTCAAGTTCATAGCACACAACATCAGAAGAGCTGAATTGGTTAATTTGATTGGAATCTCCGGAACTGCTAACTCCACAGGTGATGTTCAAAAGAAATTGGACGTGATTGGTGATGAAATCTTCATCAATGCCATGAAATCTTCTAACAATGTTAAAGTTTTGGTTAGTGAAGAACAAGAAGACTTGATTGTTTTTGAAGGTGGTGGACGTTATGCCGTCTGTACCGATCCAATTGATGGTTCTTCTAACATCGATGCTGGTGTTTCCGTTGGAACAATTTTCGGTATCTACAGATTAAAAGAGGATTCCCAAGGTTCAATTAAGGATGTTTTGAGAAAGGGTACTGAGATGGTGGCTGCTGGTTACACCATGTACGGTGCTTCTGCTCATTTGATGTTAACTTTGGGTTATGGTGTTAACGGTTTCACATTAGATACTCAATTAGGTGAGTTCATTTTGACCCAAAAGCATTTGAAGATCCCAAGAAACAGAGCAATCTACTCTCTTAATGAAGGTAATTCTTACTACTGGTCAGACGGTGTCAAGAAATATCTCGAAGATTTGAAGAAGCCTCAGGAAGATGGTAAGCCATACAGTGCAAGATACATTGGTTCAATGGTTGCCGATATCCACAGAACTTTGTTGTATGGAGGTATTTTTGCTTACCCTGCTGATAGCAAACTGAAGAACGGTAAATTGAGAATCTTATACGAATGTTTCCCAATGGCAATGCTTATGGAACAAGCAGGTGGAAGTGCTGTTAATGACAGGGGAGAGAGAATCTTAGAGATTTTACCTAAAGGTATTCATGATAAGAGTGGTATCTGGTTAGGTTCTAAAGGTGAAGTTGACAGATTTTTGTCGTATGTGCAATAAATATTAATGAATATTCATGAAATATATTTCAAAAAAGAAGCGAGTCTTTACAGTTCATCTTGTGTCATCACGTACTGACTTATGAGCAAATAAAATATATAGCAAGGTGTACAAAGTAATAAAACTTTTATATTTATGTCAATTGAAATATGGTTCCCGATAAGTTGAAAGATACTTAAATGTAGTTTGACTTTGTGATCATTATGTCAGCACTACTATGTAAGACTCATTTTGCACGAACTAGACTGTAGAACGATAAAAGAAGAAAAGACGCTATAAACCGGCTAAAAGTTACATTATAGATGTCTAGACATTTGAACAATGTATCAGCTGGTATAAGGAAAAGCTTGTCGAGGCACTTTTCACCATCAAATTTGAAAAAATTAGCATTTTTGGTTTCCTTATTTTCATGTCTTTCAGCAGGATCCATATTACTATTTTCATTATTTTCACTTTCCTTGCATGATGTAATTGGGTTGACATACTTCGAGATTAATACCATTTCCTCGGTATCAGCTATTGGCATGTACCTATGCTTGCCAGTTTTAGGGTACTTATCTGATAGTCATGGACCTGCACTTCTTGCATTGATATCAATATGGCTATTTTGCCCTACATATTATGTGAACAGCATACTAGTGAATAACATTGAGAGTGGTAAACTAGAGAAGACACATATTTATGCCTTTTCTTTAACATTTGGTTTGATCGGATTAGCTACGTCTGCATTATATTTTCTGAGTCTTCTTACTTGCGCAAGAATATATCCCAAGCATAAAGGGCTTGCTATTTCATTACCAGTGAGTTGCTATGGACTTTCAGCTTTTCTTGGCTCCCAATTATTGAAGTTTCCTTATTTTCAATCTGGAGATCACCTAGATTTGGCAAAGACATTTAGATTCTTTGGATCACTTTATCTCATTGTTGGTGTTTTAAACTTCATTTCCTGTTCAATAGTCACCATAGAACAAGAGATCATTTTCTGTGATGAGGAAACTCCATTGATCCAAGAAGATAGCAGTAATGAGGACTGCCAGGAACAAGTAGAACCACATAGATCAGCTTCAACGTTGGAACCATCTCACCATAGTGAACGATACAAAAGATTCTTACTCGACAAGTCATCCTGGCTCGTCTTACTCTCACTCATACTCAACATAGGTGCATTAGAGAGTTATCAAAACAACGTAGGATCCATTATCAAAATTAGTGCACCACTAGGAACGGATATGTCAGACCAGGTAAGCTCTATGGCTGCTGCATCAACAGTCATTAGATTGATTATGGGCTTTCTCTCAGACTACTTGCCTTCACCTAACAGAAAGTACCCAATTGGAAGAGTTTGGCTCTTCGTGCCTATCTTAGTAGTTGCAGCCATCGGCCAGGTTGGTGTCATTACAAGCTCGAATTTCTACACGGTTTCCATCCTTAACGGACTTGCATATGGTGCATTGTTCACCTTATACCCTACAATAGTTGCCTCCGTTTGGGGCATAGACATAATGGGTTCTACTTGGGGCTCTTTCATGATCGCTCCTGCAATAGGCTCGGTGATTTTCTCTTTGGCCTACGGAAAATTAGTTGATCTGAATCCTGATCCATCTAGGTCAACTCTCACTCCATTCTTTACTACCACTGCTCTGGGAATGATCATAAGCTTACTTCTCATGTTCATTGCATGGCGTTATATATGGTTTAAGAGAAATCTTCGTCTTTTTTAATATACGTATACCTCGTTATCAAATTTCAGTCTATATAAAACGTCCCTGTATTATCTTCAACCCTGCATATTCTTAAACATATATGCAGGTAACTCAACTTGGATTCTATATGGTAATCGCACTCTTTTTGCACTTCGCTGCTTGGCAGCTGACCAAATGTGACTGTAACTTAATGTCAATCACCAGCCACACTTCTTTGTAGACAGACAGTCCGAAAAATCAGGTATGCTAAATCATACTACGAGTGGTCCACCTAGGGACATTTCTAATAACCTGCCTCCCAGCGGAGTCTTGATCTGCTACCAAATTACACCTCTCCCCTACTGTTCCTGCAGTACTACACTCTTTTGGCAGACATTGTGCCATGGCTGGTCGGTGATGCAGAAGCTTAGCCAGCCCAGGGCCCCTGTTGTACCTTATGCGTTCTCGCTTGTTTCACTATTATGGACACCTGTTGACCGTACACTCTCCTGCTTGTAACAATATCCCGTCTAACATCCTATGTACTATTGTTCAATATGTTAATTAATGTGCTCATTCCCCTTGCTGCTGTATTTCGGGCCCAGTGGTCTACACTTCTCTCTCACTCTCACAGCGGCGTTTCCTGCTACCGCCCAAAACGCGCAATAGTATCCTCGTGTTAGCCGTATCACACGTCGGCGCGACCCCAAAGGCCTCTTTGGAGATTCACTACATGCTGCGCTGGCAGTCCCTAAATTCACGAAAACGCAAACTCATGGGTGTTTCTGCTATGCACTCAGTCCCGCGTTTTTTTTTGTCTGCTGTCTAACTACAACTGTCAGTTTCCAGCACCATCTATCTTTATGCGAACACTGGTCCAGCGGTCGGACTTCTCCTCCAGTCTGACATCCCAGAGCTCTGCAGCATCTTTTGCATCAGTCTATGCCGTAGCTGCACAGTGTTAACTTTAAAGCACTTTTGACCTTTACACAAGCCGCCTAACATTCAGCTTGGTTTGTAACTCAGTGATAGAATTTTTTTTTCTTATTGGACCGTATTATTTACTGCCACGTTAAATATACAAAACACGCACCCGCCGAGATTTCATATATAAATAGAGTTCATTCCGGTTACGAATTAGAACATATAATATAGTCTTTGACTTCAATAGGTCTTCTTGAAGTAAGCTAATACTTGTGTAACAGCTTAAATATAACAACCAAATCAAACAAATAGCATGAAGGGATTAATCTTAGTAGGAGGTTACGGTACTCGTTTGAGACCTTTGACTTTGACTTTACCAAAGCCATTAGTTGAGTTCGCTAACAGACCAATGATTTTGCATCAAGTTGAAGCTTTGGCTGCTGCTGGTGTTACTGACATTGTGCTTGCTGTCAACTACAGACCAGAAGTTATGGTTTCTACCTTGAAGAAGTACGAACAAGAATACGGTGTTAACATCACTTTCTCTGTCGAAGAGGAACCTTTGGGTACTGCTGGTCCTTTGAAATTGGCCGAAAAGGTCTTAAAGAAGGATAACACCCCAATTTTCGTTCTTAACTCTGATGTAATTTGTGAATACCCATTCCACGAATTGGCTGAATTCCACAAGGCTCACGGTGCTGCTGCTACCATCGTCGCTACCAAGGTCGACGAGCCATCCAAATACGGTGTCATTGTCCACGACAGAGACACTCCAAACTTGATTGACAGATTCGTTGAAAAGCCAGTTGAGTTTGTTGGTAACAGAATCAATGCTGGTTTGTACATCTTGAACCCATCTGTCATTGATTTGATTGATATGAAGCCAACTTCTATTGAAAAGGAGACTTTCCCTCTCTTGGTTGAGAAGAAGCAATTGTACTCCTTTGATTTGGAAGGTTTCTGGATGGATGTTGGTCAACCAAAGGATTTCTTGTCTGGTACAGTCTTATACTTGACCTCCTTGGCCAAGAAGAGTCCAGAGAAGTTGAGCAGTGAAAAGTTCGTCCACGGCGGTAACGTCTTGATTGACCCAAGTGCAAAGATTCATCCATCTGCATTGATCGGTCCAAATGTTGTTATTGGTCCAAATGTTGTTGTTGGTGAGGGTGCCAGAATCCAAAGATCCGTCTTGTTGTCTAACTCTGAAGTTAAGGATCACGCTTGGGTTCACTCTACCATTGTCGGCTGGAACTCCAGAATTGGTAAGTGGGCTAGAACTGATGGATGTACCGTCTTGGGTGACGATGTCGAGGTTAAGAATGAAATTTACGTTAACGGTGCTAAGGTCTTACCTCACAAGTCTATCTCCTCAAACGTTGAACATGAAGCTATCATTATGTAAGACATTGATATCTTTATAGTTTAGTTTGCAACTTTATAAAAATTTACTTTACAGAATGAGGAGTTTATAATTACTCTCCAGGGGACTTAATACACAATCAACATTATTTTGCAACTTTGGTTTGTAATGTAATGTGTTATAAATACATACCATAAGACAATATATACTATATACAAATATGTTTTCTTAACTTAAAGACCTGAAAATCCATTAACACAGCTCCTTCTCAAGGGTTCACTTAATGGCTTCTTTCCACTCAAGTATTGTAAAAACAAGATTTTATTGATGTATGGATTAGTGACAGTGCCCAATGAAACACTTTTGTTCTTTACAGGGTTGAAATATGAGATCTGAAGATCTCCACCCTTCAAAGTTTCTAAGTATAAGATATGGTTCTTTGGTACTGATCCTCTGTGACCATTGAATGTATTTCTCAATTGATCAAGACCAGTTGCAACTTCCTCTTTGAATTCCTTGCTTTTTGGATGAGCCAAGATAGACTTGACCAAACCATCCCTCATGTGATTGAAATCAGTATTTCTAACAGGTGAGATTCTGGCTACAAATCTAACACCTTCATCGATCAATTGCTCAACTATCAATGATGATTCTTCGTGGTTCATAAGTGAATTCTTTAAGTTTGCATTTCCAACTTGTTGAAAACGACTCAAAACCCTCTTCGCAACTGGAATGTCATCGTTAGCAATGTATAAACCAATTCCATAAACTTTGAAACTAACAAACGTAACACTTCTCACTCCATGACCTAACATCTTGAAATCATTTTTCAAAAAAGGGTTCTCCTTCTGGCTCAAAGTCGTTGGGAATGGATCTATAGAGGAATCAACAGTAACTGAATCCTTGTATTCTTTCAGAGAATCACTCGAGATGTGTGATAACGAGTATCCAGACAAACCTGCCACCCCAAGTAAAACTGATAACGGAAGTTTAAAACCTGGGAATTTTACTGAAGATCTGACTATTCTTCTCGAGCTAGAGACATTTCTGATTGAGATATAACTCCTTCTTATAACACTGACTGGGTTTATTCTGAACATAGTCCTTTATTCGTTGTTACCTTAGAAGAAATGAATATATAGATGCTAGTAATTTTTCAGTTTTATATTATAGTGCGGGACTACTCTACAGGTCTATCTATATTCAATATTTACAAGATTAGCAGTATTTTAGTCCTGTAAAGTTCTAATTTCTTCACTGACTGGTGAGTGACTTCTCAAAGCAAATCCACTAGCCAATTGAGCCTTGTAAACTGCCTCCCATTTTTCCCATTCTTGCTCAACACTCTCGACAGACAGAGATAACCAGTTGTACAGATTGAGCCTGGAAACCAAGAATCCTAGTAAGGAGTCTCCGGCACCAGTCACATTCACTATATCAAGCGATTTGTTCTCTTCGGGTATCCCGAAATGCTGGATAACAACACCAAGAGGAGATCCATTGGATACAATTGAAAAATTTGGTTTGTATTGTGAAGTTGTGGGGATCGAGGCAAAGTCTTTTACGCTTTCTGATAAGGAAACCAAAAGAACACCTTCGCTTCCCAATTTTACTAGGATATTTTGAAAATAAGGCAACAAGTTGAAGGATTGTTGCAAAATTCCATCATTGAGTAATTTCTTAAGGATAGGCTTTTTCTCCAATTTTTCTCTAAATTGGGAATTAATACCCAAAGTGTCAATTACTGGAAACCATTTATCATAGTCCTCGAATGATCCAGATGCATTAAATGATTCATAAATATTAGAAAGCTCTGCTCTCGTCGGTGTGATGAGTGAAATTGAATTATCTGGAAATACGTTCTTCGATAACTGAGCCAATCTTTTGGACTTGGGAGCTGAGGTTGGCTCTATTATCACATTTGAATCTTTAAATTCTTTTCTTATGAAACTAAGAATCTTGTCTGTCACTTTTGGCAGTAAATTGCAATCTAGGACAATATTTTTAGGCATTGCTCGTTTAACTTGTTTAATGACATGATCAGAAAAGTCAGTTTCGATTATTGACATATCTGCAACTGCGATGACGAGTTCTCCATCTTTTCCGTGAACAGATGTATATTGTGCAGTAGTTTTATCTACTTGTTTAATTCCTGAGATGTCGATATTTTTAGATTCTAATTGGGAGAGAATGGAATTTCCTGCAAGGTCATTACCAACTATTGAAATTAATCTAGAAGGTCTTTGTGTGGCATAAGTGTTGGCTAATTGTATATTGAACCCAACCCCTCCTATAGAAGACAGAGTCGATCCCGGGTTGGAATCTGTCATGACTAAATCGTTGGTACAGATACTTGTAGAGTCTATTCCAATTGATCCTATGATAATAGTATCAACGATATCTGGGATTTTAGGAGTTGTATGAACATCGGAATTTCTCCTCTTTTCTTCAATAGAAATCTGTGGTTGGAATGATTGAGATGGCTTTTTGAGTCTTAGTATATAATTGCATGCAATATTGAGATTTCATTGAATACTTACTGTCTCCAATTTCACAAGCTCCTTGGCTATTTCTGCACCACACTTGACATTGTTTATAACAAACTTGTGATTTGACTCTACAGAAGCTCCATTGGTGGCTTCTGCAATAGTTTTTAATAGGAATGGGGTCAAATGCTTTCCCTTTATTCCCTCAGCATTGGCTCGTTCATTAGCCTTTTTAATCACATCATTGACATATGCTGAGTCTAATGCACTTTCTTCAGGAGGAGGAATACAAAACAAATGTCCACTATTGAGTGTCATTTGTTTGCTATTGTGTATAATCTCTGCTGCCTTCTTGAACGAACCGAAGCTATAAGGAGACAACACCCCAGATTCTCTGGTATAGAACCCAGGTACTTGAATATTTGGGCGATCATCATCATTATAAGTGCCGACAAACACTCCTTGAGTTTCTAGGTACTCAACTGTTAGTTCTATGTCTAGAATTGCCTTGGGACCTGCGCATACTACAGCAATTGGTGTTTTACCAAGCTCAGTTAAATCTGCAGATATATCCATTGTGAATTGGCCATCACGATGCACTCCTCCAAGCCCACCAGTAGCAAAAACATCAATTCCTGCCAATTTCGAAAGAATCATCGTCAGTGAAATGGTGGTACCTCCATTGAGTTGGTTTGCCATTGTATATCCTATGTCTCTTCTAGAAACCTTGTTTACAGACTTTTGCAGAGTAAGATATTCCATTTGTTCAGAAGTTAATCCAACAAAAGGCTTTCCTTTAATGAAAGCACACGTAGCAGGCACAACTCCATTCTCCCTTGCTAACTTTTCAACCTCAATGGCCAATTTAAGATTATTTGGATATGGGAACCCATGAGTGTAAATCGTAGATTCAAGAGATAAAATTGGTTTCTTTTCGCTCAAAGCCTGTCTAACTTCCTCTGATATATTTATGAAAGGACCTCGTGTCACTTTAGATATGCTTATGAACCTTTTTGCTACTTGTTGCATCTTGTTCTCTTAAATGTTATAGATCTTCATTTAGAAGAATATAATTAAATGCGATAAACTTTATATAAAATTTAGACTTCAAAGCTCACCAAAGCCATTCTAAAGAACATGAGCAAATGGAGGGAAGACTTATCAAAGGTAGGAGTCTTGGATCCTGATCAACCACTATCTGGTGATAATGCCAAACATATAATAGAGAGAATTGTTGAACCCAATGCTATAAATGGCAGAGAGTTGTTGCAGTTGATGAATAATGATTCGGATTACGCTTCGCTTTATATTATATTAGAGGCTATAATATTAGAAGGAAAAGAGACAAATCTAGAATACATTTACAATCATATAATAGAAGCACTCAATATTCCTCCTAAAAAGTGGGATTGGTCGAAAGTAGATACAGAAGCTGTGAAACGTTATTATAGCATACTAAGAGTGACTAGAACATTAATAGAGCATGAGTTACCGAACGACAAAGTTATCAATCTCATAGTGCCCCTTTCATACCACATAAACCCTAATCTTCCATGGATAAGCTCCGAAAACGCAAAGATTGTCACAGGTATAATTAATGAAATGTCTAAATCGCATGATGGTACAACACAGAATATAGAAGTTCTTATGAAAGAGATCATTTCTGAAAGATTGATCATTTCGGAGAAAAAGAACGTACCAAAAAGCTCAACGAGGAAGTCTCTTGCTGGAGGATTGAGACCAAGACTTGGTTTTGGTGGAATTAACAATGAAATATCTGAAGAAGACAGTAGGAATAAATGGAAACAATCTTCAAGTGTCAAGTCAATGTCTACATTGTGGTTCATTTTTCAAATGGCAGAAAACCTTGAATGGATAGATAGGCAAGGAACTATGGTAACATCGTTCCTCCTTAACTTACTCGACGATCATGAACCACTTTTCAAGTCACAGGGCCTAAGACTTCTAAACAAGTTCATTGAAGTTCTTGATCAAGCACATAATAATTTCTTACTTAAAACTGGATTACGTGATTTGTTTATTGAATCTGCTAAAAGCTGCTTACATTACTTACCAAATCTTACTCCAGTTCCTATATCAGAGATAATACTTCATGATGCATACCAAAGCATTTTCATGATGATCGATTCTGATGAGGTGCCAACCATAGTTGAGTTAATCAACACTACATTATCATCAATTTTTCATATTAAAGGAGATTCAGCTTCTTATGGATTAGTCTCTTTATTAGTCGATGAGCTTGATCTCATGGTCCACAAATTGGGTAAAAACGCTCTTCTTTGCATGTCAAGGTTAAACTTCACATTGAATCAAATAATCATTGACCCATATATCATAGAAAAAGACATGAAACCTGTGAATTCATGCTTGAAAGTACAACACTCTGTCTTGAAATTTTATTGTGATCTTGGTGACAGAGAAGCAATCAAGTTAATCTTGGATTACAGATATGACTATCTCGGATCTTGGATAATTCTAATGAAAAGAGACTCTAGCCTTAATGAAACTCTGAAGATCAATCTCGATTTGCTTAAAAAGCTTTCTCTTCAAGTCGATGAGTATCAAAAGCTAGAAGATGATCTCAATGAACTTACAAAACATTTTCCGGAGATTAAATCCCAATTAGAGTAAATGGGCAACCCAGAATCTATTCGAGAATGTTATATAAGTGTATTTGTATATATGTACATGAATATCCGTAGATAATTTATACACTCAAATAACATCAGTCATAGGTCGTTATAAGTTCATCACTTCTGGGTAGCTTGCAAAGCCTGAACAACCTTGATATTAGTATCCAAAAATCTATTTAAGCAGTTAACAAGACATTGTTCCTCATTATTATCCAATGTACTGCTGGTTATTGGCTTGTTTTGGTTACATTTCTTAAAACACATATCAGTGAAATTATGAATGGACATTTGGACTTTAGATTTCGAATTTTCCGACTCTATAAATTGCATAATCTCCTTTCTTGAGGTTTCATCTAAAGCCTGTAACGCTGCTTGAGAGATCGAAGACATGATGATACCTTCAATTATCTCTATAACTTATAAATATGAACTTTCTATATAATACTAATGAATTCTCAAAAATTTTCGACCGATTTACAACCAAAATAAGTGCGATTACAGTTTAATTTAAGATAAACAATAACTAATGATTGCAACTATGGAAGATGAAAACATAACAACAAGTAAATTGGACAGAGTAAAGGAAATATTTCTGAAGGTGGAAGAAGAACAACTTACAGAAGCTAGCTCTGCTCAATCTGCTTATGCCAGAAGATTGACAAAAGATATAGAAACGACGCGATCATTTCTAGATCAAGCAGACGAAGCCATTACAGAGCTTAGATTGAAGCGAAACAAGCCGTTATCAGAGAAACAAGAGATAATTGCACTCTATGCATCTTATAGCAAACTTCCATACGTTTCAGATCGGGATGAGATGATAGGACTTGCATCGACATCTGTGATTATACAAGATAGCGTTAGACAACATGAAGAATGTATTAACGAAATCACACGAAATAATGAGCTAGAAGCCAATAGCATTGAGACTAAGATGAACATCAAGAAAGACTATGACATATTCCAAGATAATATACAGCGCATGATAGATATTACTAGAAGGAAAAGAAAAGAGGTTGAGAAAGAGGATCTGGATATCACGATGGAACAGCAACAGAGTTTGGTAGACGATAAATTAGAAGAGGTGTCAAAGATGGAGAGATTACTTTATTTGCATTTAAAAAGGGTTATAGTTAAACATTTAGCTCTTCTGGACTGGGAAAGCCAAAATATAGCCAACGAAGAAGAACTCAAGAAACGAGTTATAGTGTCAACAGAATTGTTGAAATCTTTAATATCGTCCGGATCTTGGACAGAAGTAAGTCACGCAATGTATGAAGACTCAGTTGTTAGAATGTTGAGGATGAACAATTTAATTGCATCAAAAATAGATTCAGAGAGATACTATTTAAAGCTACGTAACTTTGGCGGCGAATTCACTTCAAAATCGCAGACCTAACTGATTTAATTTGGGTGTAATTGTTCAATACTTCTTGACCCAATTCCCTTCCAATACCTGATTGGTTATATCCACCAAATGGCACCATTGGATGGAAGTCATTGTAAGTGTTGATCCAGACAGTTCCTGCCTTCAACCTCCTTGCAACGTCAATGGCAGTATTATAATTGGTAGTTTGGATTCCTGCTGCCAACCCGTATTCTGTGTCATTGGCGGCCTTGATTACTTCATCTTTAGTCTTGAACTTGGTAGCAGTAATGACAGGACCAAATATTTCTTCCTTTACAATTCTCATATCTTCCTTGACTCCACCAAATATTGTTGGCTCGATAAAGAAACCCTTACCTGACAATCTCTTACCACCTGATAATAAAGTTGCACCTTCATCTGTACCGATTTTTACATAATCCAAAATCTTTTGCAACTGGGTAGCACTGTTTTGAGCACCCTGAAGGGTATCCTCTGCATATGGATCACCGACCTTAACCAGATGTTTAGCGTAATTCACAAACTTTGTCATGAATTCCTCATAAATACCTTCTTGTACATACAAACGGGAACCAGCAGAGCAGACTTCACCAGAATTGTAGAAAATACCAGTCACTACACTTTGAATTGCTGTATCCAAATCTGCATCATCGAAAATTATGTGAGGAGATTTACCTCCTAATTCCAATGTTACCTTCTTGAGGCTATCAGCACATTTCTTCATGATAATTTTACCCGTTGCAGTCGAACCTGTGAATGCAACCTTCTTGACTAAAGGATGCTCAGTAATCGCATTTCCTGTGACTTTACCGTATCCATTGATGACATTAAGAACACCAGGGGGAAATATTTTATGTTTCTTAATCAAATCGCATACGTATAATGCTGATAATGGAGTAGTCTCGGATGTCTTAAGAACAACGGTGTTACCAGCAGCAAGCAGTGGTGCAACTTTCCAAGTAAACATTAACAATGGGAAATTCCATGGAATGATCTGACCACAGACACCCAAAGGCTCTCTTCTCGTGAATGAAAAGTGACTATCACCAGTCTCAATTACTGATCCAGTCAATTTGTCTGCCCATCCAGCTGCCGATCTGAATGTCGCAACTACAAGAGCAATATCACCTTTAGCATTTGACAAACTCTTACCATTATCATAAGTTTCAATTGCAGCCAAAACGTCAGCATGTTCTTCAATTATATCACCCAATCTGTAAAGTGCTCTTCCACGAGTGGTAGGATCATTGGATGTCCATAATCCATCATCAAATGCCGTATTTGCAGCTTGGACTGCACGATCGACATCATCCTCAAGTGCTTCATAGACACTTGTAATTAATTCCTCGGTGATAGGAGAAATCACCTCGAAAGTGCTTCCTGACTTTGATTTAACAAAATCATTGTTGATGAATAAACCAGTTGGTTGTTCATAGGAGATACCATTTGGTAATCTAATCTTGACGGATAAAGGAGTTGAAGCTCCATTAGCATTATGTGATCCAGACATTTTTACAATATATATTAAGTAATTATTTGAATTTTTTCACTCAATTCTAAGTCCTATGTATGTGTTATATAGTCACAGAGCACTTAAGTCCATTCTTATGAACACTTGCTCGCATTTATTCAATGGTGGTTAAGGAAGCAACCAAGATTCAGCAACTTGCTCTTTTGAGAATAAAGTTGCGATTTTGCCTTTAATGTTTATAGTGAATTGCGGTTAAACTATATAACTGTGATATGTGGAGAACATTAACCGAGTGACCTTGTACCACATGCGTCAAACTTGAGAAGCGGTTATTCATGAATATCCGATTACTTTTTGCAATTCCTTTCACTGCCACACTAAAAAGCTCAATTAAATACCGAATTATTATTAGGAAATTACTGCTCTAATAATAAATTACCAATAAACCTCTATTTCTAATATAACTGTTAATCGAATCAAAATCTAACTTTAATCAAGCTCTCTTAGTCTATTCTATTCTCTTCTCTTGTTCCATAAATGAGGATTAGTAAAATAGCTACATCGGACGGCATATAACAATCAGATAGAGATTTGAAGTTTTGACTTTAGACCCCACTATACATTGCCACTATTAATCATTAACTAACAAGACCAAGCCATGCCAGAGGGGGTACCTCATAAGAAGAGGAATAGACAGATTGTTTCTTGCTTAAATTGCAGAAAGAAAAAGGCTAAATGTGACCGTTTATTGCCATGTTCTAACTGTGTAAAGTATAGAATACTGGAATCATGTACATATGCTTCTTCTACCGGAGAAAATGGACCACATAGTCCTGTAGGTATGAATGGGGATAATAAGGTAACTAAAGCAGTTTGGCCCACTGTGAATCATGAGCTAGAGAGGTTAAAAAAACGAATAAAAGAGATTGAATCTACAGTAGTTATCGCATCTAACGATCTACCAAAGATTCCATCAGTTCTGAAAAGTGCTAAATTAGAAGTGTTAAATGATCCCAAAATCACTGTTGATAGCCTGGAAGACTCTTATGTGGGAATAAACCCTATCGGAGCTTCAACAGATGCCTTAAGTTTCCATTGTGATTTTCATGATAACTATTTGTTCTTATCATATAGACCAGTAAGATTACTCGGGTTTATGAGAAAGGATCCGGGAGCAAAGTTGTTTTGGAACTATAGAGGAAGCAGAATGCCCAAATCTTTGATTCTTAAAGTGATTCTGGATGATAATAAGGAAAGAAATGCAATGTTGAGAGAAAAGGTGCTGGATTTTTATGTTGCAGGTTACATTCCTCCGATCGATAAACCATCCGATGTATCAGTAATCAAGAATGCTATTAACAGATACAGTCCCCAATCACTTTTACATTACAGTATTTTGGATGATGAAATGTCACTATACGATAAAGTAAAGACGTTGTTACCTTCTGAGATTGTATTATGGAACTACGTTCTGTACTTTTTTGAGACCCTTTATCCATTTTTCCCAATAATCGATGAATATGAATTTAGAACAGAGCTTTCCAAAATAATTATTTATAGCAATGGAGAGGTGAGCTCATTGGTGATTGACAAGAGACAAAATGTTGCTACCATATCAATTTTATTAATACTTATGAGACTTTCATTCTTAGCGACACTCAAACATGGCGACTCACTTGAAACTATTGATGATAATAGGAAAGTTATATCTGTGGATAACGTGACGGTGGCTGAAGCGTGCTTGAAGCAATTTGATATGACTAGAAAGCAAAATCTTACCGTTTTCCAAGCGTTGATATTCCTTCGAATTTATAGAGTTTATGCACCAGAAGAAGGTGATGGTGTTTTAGGAAGTGAGCTGCAGGCATTCCAAGGATCATTAGTGATAATTGCATATTCTCTTGGATTAAATAGAGACCCTGATGCATATGTTGATTTAAAGGCGAACGAGAAACTCAAACATCTCAGAAGAAAAATATGGTATTTTTTGATCTTAGAAGAGATTCTTGGAGCTGCACAGTTTGGAACATCCATATCGGCCCACTTCTTATCTTATGATACCAAAGCACCCTTCTTCAATGGTAAGAACTCCAATGTTGTAAATCCTGAAGTTGAGAAGCAAGCAATTACATTCTTCAACGATTTCTTGTCTTTTTATTCTCCTGTCGTGAAAATTGTTGAAATAATGTCTAATGCTAAAACATCAATTCAAATTAATGAATTAGTAAATTATGTTACAGAATTAGAGATTTTATGTTCTAAATTATCCAAAGTTCAGGAATTGGCACACACAGGTGAAGATGAACTTTCCCTGATACTTCGTATGAGGATTTATATCAATTCAAAAGTATTTTTACTGTTCATTTATTACTGTTTGTTTCTATATTTCGATGATAAGGGAGACAGCCAGTTGAGCTTTTTCTATTTTAGAAAGCTGTTGTTGATCATTTTTCGAGACCTTATAAATATTTCGAACGATATCTGGAAGTCATATGCACATAGAAGTGGTATACGTATGCTAATTTTGACACCTTCGTTGGAAATGTATTTTTATATGATTGTCATTGTTTCTTTAATCCTTCTAACTAGGTTCAATGCTACTCTCTATATGCTAAGAAGAGACCCTAGATATGAGGACAAGATGAAAGAAGATAAAGAATTCATCAAGTATGTTTCTTATCTAGAACAAATTGCTAGTACCATCTTCAATTTTAACAAATTTCAGAAAGAAGTGCTGGTACTAAGCTTCTGTTATTACCATGCGTGGAAAATAGGTAAACTAGATCGTTTATTCATGACCGCAGTCAATCACGATGAAATCTACTCTACAAGCGAAGTACTCACTAGTGCCGCTATTATAAACTTTTCCGGCGATATGCTCAAGCAGCTATTAACTATTCTTCAGATTAACTGCACTGTAGCGGAAGTCGACCAAGCCGAAAAATCAGAAAAGGAAATAATCGATCTTATCCAACTTGACAATATGTGGCTACAGTTTAACTCTATAAGCAGGGACCAAGAATCCGTTCCTGCCGCATTTAAGAATACAGAAACTCAAGCTACAAGCTCCAACGATATCATTGACCAAACTACACTTTCCATGTGGGCTAACGATTTCAACTTCTTTGACGATATATGCTTTGATGAACTCGCTACCCACTAATAATGTTATGAATGCACATATTAGAATCAACACCTTCCCTTGTAGTCCACAAAATTGCCCAATTGATTAGGTATGTGGGGGATATTTCACCCTAACTTGGAGGTTTAGTTCCTCTATGGATAAATCTCACTGCAAATTATGTAACTTTTGGGAATATTCCACTTCGCAATCGAAGTAATCGCTTCCATAATCTCCTAATTTCAAGCCGTAACTATTATATTCTGGTTAGCTACATTATCGAGCCTTCTCAAGCCGTCCATAAAAGGCTATTCAACACATTCTACTCTACCTATCTAGTTAATATTTTCATAATATATTTTCCGCATTTGGCGTATTTTTCAACAATAATGCATGTTCAGATGAGCAATAACAGTAACTAAAGATGCACAAACACATAGGATTCTCATTATTCATCAGGAACCAATCCATTCAGAGCCCGCATTTTATATATTCTATTCATCGTGACTGCAATTGTTTGGTTCTTCAATGTTGATAAGCGCTCTTTTTAGCGGCTATATACAATATCCTCACTACTATTCAGTTTGCGGACACTAGTATCTTTTTCTACATCTGTGTACCAAGTACTAATATTAAGCTTCTGTAACAGAAATCAGACATCGGTGACACATCCGGAAAGACCCTCAGCTTGCAGCCTTACAAGCCCACGGACTTAGTTCTCCCGCTCTTACAGTTGCAACCATAAAGTATGGTGCAGATGTTGATGTAAAATCTAACGCGATAAGCATAACTAAGGTAAATCAACTTGTAATGAATTTATATTTGGTTTTCATCTGTTACCTACTCTCTTGTAGCTTTCTAATCATAATGTTATTAGTTTAGAATGTCTCTACACGTGATGTTTCCCACATCGCTGTTTGTGAACAATATTTCTCATCTTAAGACTTTTTCAACTATTTCTCGATTTGATTTGTTTGTATTTATGTTCCATTTGAGACCACTTTAGGAAAAACATAAATAGAATAAATCAAGTATATTGAAAATACTTGTAAGTCGAAAGTCCAATATAAAGTTTATAACAATCCCTAACTATAGCCAGTACCTCTGCTCTAACCATAATAGAGCACTAGTGGGACGTTACTTGAGCTAACAGTACAACAGTAGACATAATCGAGGTATCGACATTGATAGACTTACCGACGGTGAATATTAAATTCCTTATTCTCCATACCTAGACAAGCATTGCACGTCCAGAAAAGCAGACAAAGACAAGTACTAGTTTGCCGAGAAACTCAAGGAACATATAGCCTCCCCATTACACATAACTTGGAAGCTAATCGATCATGTCAAGTGTTCGCACACAGCCATTGCAGCCGTTGAATAATGGCCAGTTGAACAGCCGAGCAGCCGCCATCACGCCGATCAAGCCATTAAGAAGTGCAAAGGAGAACCAGGTAGAACCTAAGCAACAGAAGCAACCAGCACAACAGCAACCAAAGAAAAAGAAGGAGAAGTTATCAGCGTTATGTAAGACACCTCCTTCTATCGTGAGGACCAGAAATGGAAAGGACTACCGCAGAGGAAGCTTTTTAGGTGAAGGTGGATTTGCTCGTTGTTTCCAAATGAAGGACACTTCAGGCCAGATATTTGCCGCTAAGACAGTTGCAAAGGCATCTATTAAGAATGAAAAGACCAAGACAAAGTTATTGTCTGAAATCAAGATTCATAAGTCGTTACAACATCCAAATATCGTCAATTTTAAGGACTGTTTTGAGGATGACGTCAATGTATACATTTTATTGGAGATATGTCCTAACCAATCTCTTATGGAGTTATTAAAGTCCCGTAAGAGAGTATCCGAGCCAGAAGTCAGATATTTCATGGTCCAAATTATTGGTGCCATAAAATATCTTCACTCTAGAAGAGTGATACACAGAGATTTAAAGCTTGGAAATATTTTCTTTGATCCTGATATGAACTTAAAGATAGGTGACTTTGGGTTAGCTACTTTATTACCATCTAGTGATTCCAGAAAATATACTATATGTGGAACTCCAAACTACATTGCTCCAGAAGTCTTGGGAGGAAAAAATTCAGGTCACAGTTTTGAAGTTGATATCTGGGCCATCGGTATTATGATGTATGCTCTCTTGGTCGGTAAACCACCATTCCAAGCTAAGGATGTCCAGATTATCTACGAAAGAATTAAGAAGACTGAATATTCATTCCCAGTTGACAAGCCTATCTCAGAAGAAGCACGAATTTTAATTAAAGACTTGTTGAGTTTAAATCCATTACAAAGACCAACCATTAATGAAATTTTAAACTATGATTGGTTTAAAGGTCCTTTCCCAGATAAGACTCATGAGATCAGTTTGAATTCAACCCCAGATGGCTTGGATGCAATTTCCAGAGCACAATCTGCAATTAACTTCACCAATACCAAGACAAGCGCTGGTATATATACTCCGAAGAGCAAAGATCCTGTGGAAATATTGAGATCTGATTTGCATTCAGAACAACCAAAAACCATGTTACCCCAATCATTATCTCCAAATGATACAAGAAATAAATACCAAGAAGTTGAACCTTCTCAATTTGGTGGAAGACCAAGGAGAGTCAATTTCAATGGCAGCTATTCTACAACAATTAAGAGGCTCAATCAAATTTGTTTCGAGTCATACCAAAACATGAGAAGATTGGAATACTCAAAGCACGATTCTATAGATACCTTAGAATTACCAAGGTGTGAAAATCCAACGTTAATATCGAAATGGGTTGATTACTCAAATAAGTATGGATTTTCTTACCAACTTACAAATGATGACATTGGTGTCTTATTTAATGATGAAAACACTTTGTTGAAACTTCATAATTCTGATAGATTCTTAGAGTTAATTTATCATGAGAACGAAGGATGGACTTGTATCGAAAATTCTTCAAGTCACCCTCCAACTCAAGCTAAAAGACAATTAGAAATTGTTGATTTTTTCGCAAAGTACATGAATAGTAACTTATCAAAAGTTAGTGAAAATGAAGAAAGAAAGGAAACTGTATTTTTAAGAAGGTATACCAGAACCCCAGATTATATTATGTTTGAGATGACCAATGGAAACATTCAGTTCAATTTTAAGGATCACCACAAGATTTGCATTTCCAAATCTGGGTTGGCTATCACTCATATTTCCCCAAACCGTATTACTCAAACTCATCCATTATTGTTAATTTTAAAACAAGGAAATTTCCCTTCAGTGGAGGTTCCTGATTGCTTGGCCAAGATATCCGTAATTAAGGAAGCAATCAAGAAGAAAGCATTTAAAGAGAACTGAAGAAAGCGAGTGATAACGAATTCAAGTTCCTAAACTTTTCCAATACCTTTGCATTCAATCTAATTGCATTTTTCACGTTTTCCTTCTCTTAAATATACAAAAAATAAATACATTATTTAAATTAATGCTAATGTAGTAAGAATAGAAAAGTTTTCAGTGCTATGATACATAATTTGTGGTTTCAAACACCCCCATTAGTGTTGAACTTTTAATATTCGTCATCGTTACTGTTTAACAAAGACTTAAGTGCCCATTCATCCTTGAATCTGTTCTTTATGATATCTAACTCACCAATCAAAGCAGAGCAAGCGTTTCTAAGTGCTTCTCTAGGCGAATAGTCGTCTTCAGTTTGAATTCTCAACACAAAGTTGGCGAATAATGGATGTTCAACCTTGTAAGCAGCAAAAATGACTCTTTCATCCTTAGCCAACTGTGATCTTAACAAGTTAGCCAATGTATGATCCTCCCTTTCGATCTTGATTACAGCAGCATTGGGGACCTTGGTATCTGGAGTTATCTTGATTCTGCTTATGTTAGTGGCCAGAGCTTCATGGAAATAAAGAGAAAAACATTGAAATCTAACTTACTTATCAAGGCCATCAGGCAATATGAATAACTCAAATCTATCTGGAGCATTCATCTCCGCTATAATATTGTATTTGTATCAAAATATTCTAGAAAGATGTTTTTTAATGCTGGATATAATGAACTTTCACTAAACGAATTATAATGAAAATTGAGAAGCAAGGCACATGATAATGCACGTGATCAAAACATAACTGTTCCAGACCAGGGATCATTTAACGATATGATGGATATTGGTGACAAGAGGACAACTGTGGAGAAGAGAAAATCTAGCCTTCGCAATTATATACGTGATCTAAAGCATCATATCTTCTCATTATTTACATCTTTGTATCTATATTTTGGATTGTATGGTTCAGTACTATTATATCTAAACTCAACTCGAGATAAAGATTAGTTCTTGCAGAGAGATCTTGTATTTCTAAAGTATCTTATAATACAAGAGAATAGTTACAAAAATGAACCTATAATAATATTAAGTATCTGTAAATATTAAATACCCCTAGCTCGTGGTTAATATTAGTAGTCAGGCACTTTGTACAACAAGGGGAAACTCTTACTTCCCCCACCATCTAACCAGCCGAGAGCTATCTTTGTTCCTTATATGCCATCTGGAGGATTATACCAAATCCTGCATAAATATTTCCTTTTCTGGAGGCGAATTTTTAATGACGAAACCTCCTGGCAGTCCCGACAAGGGTACCTATGATGAGACTATGTGCAGTACATAATATTGCAGAAAACTCGTTCATTCACACGCCTTCTTTCATTCATTATTACCCGCTGAGAGCGTATCCATTTTTCAAACCTTTGGAATTGAAAGTATATTAAACGTACTCTTATACATTAAGTGGATATATCGTTCAGATACATTGGATTTACAAGACCCTGCTTATTTGCATTGGTTTAGTGATTACAGTTAAGTGATTTGTGGAATTAGTGTGGAGTTTTGGATACACGCTGATTATTATCGATAGGTATCTGCCATGACAAACAAACACGATCCTTGGGGGAATCAACAGCGTCCCTTGGGGCAACAGTTCAAGTATGTATTAGGAAAGATATAATAAGTGATTTTGATGACTTATGGAGAGAATCCAACGAGATATCACTCGGTAGCTAAGGCGAGTGCCCTGCCATGGAGGGGAGATTAGCGCAACAAGCCATCTAATTTATAGATAGTGAATATTTGTTGATTAAACCATCCCAGCGAGCCATCAGTATCACATATGTGAGTTTAGATTACTAACAGCTTTAGCCGTCAACATCCACCAGTTTTACCTCCCCCTGCTACTTTAGAAACAGGTATGTATATCCAGACAGAACAACAGAAGCGAATTTACGGAATCTAACATATTTTTTAGGCGGTCAATCATTCTACCCTTTACCTAGTCTCCCTAACTTAGGAAATGGCACTGGACATCATCAATCAGGTCATGGGTTCAACATTCCTTCAATCAATACAGGTGAACATGTACAGATGAATGCAGTAAGTATATATATATATTTTTTTGATTTTATCATATTTTATTGAAGATTCTTACTAACAAATACAGGCACCGGCTCCTTCAAGACAGGAATTATCAAATGCCCCAGTTGGAACTCAGCTACCACCACCGGCAACTTTGACTGCAGAAGCCCAGGTACCTCCTCAGCCAACTGGCCCTCCTGGAGTTCCAAACCGTTCAACTACTACAAATGTCTACAGACCTCTTAATGTGAAAGATGCATTATCATACTTGGATCAAGTCAAGGTTCAGTTTTACAATCAAGCTGATGTATACAATAACTTCTTGGATATCATGAAGGATTTTAAGTCTCAAAGGTAAGTACTGCATATAGACAAAGTTGCTTCAAGTACGGCTACTAACTAATTTTCTAGTATTGATACTCCAGGTGTCATTGACAGGGTTTCAAATCTTTTTAGAGGACATCCAAATCTCATTCAGGGGTTTAATACATTTTTACCCCCTGGTTACAGAATAGAGTGTTCCCTTGATCCTTCTGATCCGGATCCTATAAGAGTTACAACACCAACAGGTACTACAACAAGACCGAATATTGATAACAAATATGGACAAAGTTGGAACACAACTTCTACTAGTGATCAGAATGCTTTACATGGGGGAAAACTTTCCGATCCACAACAATATCCTGCTGATCATGCAGTTGCTCAACTTGCACACTCGCAAGCTCAAAATCCTAATGCACAGAATGGTGGTCAAATTGAGTTTAACCATGCAATCTCATATGTTAATAAGATAAAAACGAGATTTGCAAACCAACCTGATATTTACAAGCAGTTCTTGGAAATATTGCAAACTTATCAACGTGAACAAAAACCAATTGGTGAAGTTTATGAACAGGTAACTGTATTATTCGCCAATTCTCCGGACTTACTTGATGATTTCAAACAATTTTTACCCGATACGAGTAATCAAGCGTACTTACAACAGCAACAACAAATTCATGAGGGCCCTTACTATGGTGCTGGAAATGGTGTTTCTCAATTGCCTCCCGTAGGGAATTTCCATCCTCCTTCAGGTTCATCTGGTTTCAGTCCAAGTGCACCTCAGCAACCATTTGGTCAACAAAATAATTACCAAGTTTCTGGGGTACCAGGAAATGCTGATGTTTCTGCCATGGTTAATAATGAGCATGTTCCCAGAAAGAGAAAATCAGTATCAGAAGGATTTCGCCACGAGGATAACTACAATCAAGAAGCACAGCTTTCCAATTTGCGTAGTGGTATTCAATCCGTTAAGAAGGATGGCATGAGGAATGGTGTCGCGACAGTGACTAACCCAACTTTGGTAGCTGGCATTCCAGAACCTGTTCCTCCTCTTTCTTCAGTTAAAACATCCTCGCTTCTGGAAGAGTTATCATTCTTCGACAAAGTAAAGAAGGCCATTGGAAACAAACAGACCTACAATGAATTCTTGAAGATATTAAATTTATATTCCCAGGACATTATTGATAAGGAAACATTGGTCGAGAGAGTTGAAGGATTTATTGGCGATATACACCCGGAGCTAATTACGTGGTTTAAAATGTTTGTTGGCTATGAAGAGCCTACTCAACACATTGAAAATATCACATTCAAGAAACATCAGTTGGAGTTATCATTATGTAAAGCTTACGGACCGTCTTACAGACAGTTGCCTAAAGCGGAGACATATATGCCATGTTCTGGACGTGATGAAATGTGCTGGGAAGTTTTGAATGATGAATGGGTAGGCCATCCTACCTGGGCATCTGAAGATTCTGGTTTTATCACTCACAGAAAGAATCAATATGAAGAAATATTGTTCAAAATTGAAGAAGAAAGATTGGAGTTTGATTACAACATGGAGGCAAACTTGAGAACAATACAAACGTTGGAAACAATTGCCAACAGAATTGCTAACATGACACCAGAACAGAAAGCAAGTTTCAAATTACCTCCTGGATTGGGTCATAACTCAAAGACTATCTACAAAAAGGTGATCAGAAAGATCTACGATAAGGATCGTGGATTTGAAGTTATTGACGCTTTACATGAGAATCCAGCAATCGCTGTACCAATCGTATTGAAAAGATTGAAACAAAAGGACGAAGAATGGAAGAGGTCACAAAGAGAATGGAATAAGGTTTGGAGAGAAATGGAGCAAAAGGTTTTTTATAAATCTTTGGATCATCTTGGTTTAACATTCAAGCAAGCTGATAAGAAATTATTGACTGCAAAACAGTTGGTAAGTGAGATTAGTACCGTGAAAGTTGAACAACAGAACAAGAGATTACATCCCCTTACACCAAAACCGCAAGAACAATTGAATTATGAATTCAGTGATAGAGAAATCATTATGGACGTTTTGAGATTATCTGATGTTTTCATAAATAAATCCTCCAACTATTCCGTACATGATCGTGAAAAATTGAGTCAATTCTTCAAATTTTTCATCAGCTTGTTTTTTGGCATTTCCACGGAACAGATTGAAAAATCTTTACTTGAAGGAAGTAAAGCTAGCCAAGTAGACAATGGAACACTTCATGATGGATCAGATTCCAATGACTCAAGCTCTTTGTCATCAAATTCGGTTGTCGTTCCTCTGTCACCAAAGAAGCGTCATCGTGAAGCAGATCTTTTGAAAGATGTATTGAAGAAGCAGTCCAAATCAAAGAAGGACGAGAGCAATGGTTCCCCTAACCCTCAAAATGACTCTGAAAGTGAAGAAGTATCAGATGAAATAGATGTTTCAAGTGATTTGTGGATAAAAACCAATGTTTCAAAGGCTCCAAAGAACTCTCTGAAGTCTACTTTAGAAAAAAGAGATAAATATAACTTGATTTGTAATACTACAATCTATGTTTTTTTCCGTCACTTCAGAACATTATATGAAAGATTGAAAGAGATTAAGAACATGAGTCCTGAAGTTGAGGAAGAAATCAGATCTCGTCAGACACCACAATTTGCTAAAGACCTCAATTTACTTTCACATCAGCTTGAAGATATGGGGATTGAAATTGTTGCCGACAAGAATGCTTATCAACAAGTTCTTGAATTATCCGAAAAATTGATTGATACTGAAGTTGACCACCAGTGGTTTGAAGAGGCTTTGCGTCAAGGATTTAGAAACAAGGCTTACAAGATCTATACTATTGACAAGGTGATCCAGGCTTTGGTTAAGCACATGCATACTATGATTACAGATGTAAAGACATCTGAGATGATGATGTTGTTTGAATCAGATAGGACTAAGCCTACCTCAACTGCTAAAGATCAAATCATCTACCGTATGCGTGTCAGAGCATTGATGTCAAACGATGAAAATATGTTTAAGATTGCCTTTAAGGAAACCGATAAATCAGTAAACATTCAATTCGTTGGTCTTGATGACTTAACCATTAATGATCATGAGAATGCTGAGGAAAAGTACAATTATTACATCACAAGTTATATAATGTCCCATCCGACAGAGGGTGTTCCGGCTTCAAAGATCCAAATGCCCTTTTCAAGCTCATTCATCGAAGATGTCGACGACGAGCAATGTGATGGTCATGTTACTTCAGGATTAAAAGTGTCTATATGCCAAAATTCTTACCGGTTATTCTTTGAAGCTGATACACACGATTCTTTCACAGCAAACTCAGTTTTCCAGAAGCATCATGAAGATGGTAAAACGAGAAAGGATAAGGTTGACTTTTTGAGAAAGATTGTTAACGACGCAGATATTGGTTGGAAGCTGACCTTGGATGAAAGTCAAGATGCAGATACATTAGACGAAAGGATAAATATCTTATTTGAAAAAGGACTGTCGGCATACGCTGAAATCGTTGGAAAAGATTCTAAGAATGCTGATTCAGGTAGTAATGGTCATGAACCTGATGCAACAAATGAAGAAATCCCAGAGGCTAGTTCACAAACAGATTCCAATGAGAGGTTTAAGGATAATGATCATACATTGATACAGGAGAACAATGATACAACTATCCAGCAAGATCATAATGACACTACAGCTGATGATAACACAACTAATCAAGACGAAGCCACAATTATCCCTGAGCAAGAATAGATATGGATATGTAATTGTTAACTTTTATGTTTCACCAAACCAAATTACGTACGAAGTATTTAGGTTTATGTTATAATATTATGATACTGTAATTGAATGACACAAATTGTAGGAAGATCATCTATAAACCAGTAAATCTACCTTCAGTCGCTGCTCTTGCCAAACGTTCAGTGGCGATGCTCCGAGCCAACTTTTCTCTTTGATCCAACCTCCTAGCTACATATGGCCTTTGATCTTTAATTAAAAGTAGCCTCAAGATAATGTCTTCAGTGAGAACCTGTGCAAGAGAAGGGTCATCTCTTGCCTCCTTTACATCACGAGCTGCCTGAGCTCTGGCCTTAGCAGTAGCATTCGCGGAAATAGTCTTATTTCTTACGAGACTTCCAGCCTTTGATAATTTAGAGTTATTCTTATTTGACCCTTCATCAATACTGCTTCTATCACGTAGCGACTTAACGAACGCCGGAGAAAGGCGTTCAACCTCTTGGATCAAATAATCAATATCATGATCATAATAAACAGGAATCAACAACAAAGCTTGATACTGCTCATTTTTCAATTCTTCAAGAGGTGGACCATTTCCATCGTTATGAAAGAAATCGAAACACAAGAAGTTCAACCAGGAAAATACAGTCTCAAGCTCAATATTAGTCAATTGCTTCCCAAAACCAAAATAACTTTTGGGATTTTTAACATTTGCCATAGCCGAACTTACTGCACTCTGCCAGGTATTTCCACCTCTGTTACCTGATCCTCCCGATGACAAGTGAAATGCTTTAGCACTCGAGAGCTTAGGTAGAAGTAAGTCATCAGCACTGGAAGTGACAACAGACCATGAAGCCAACATTACTTTAAGAAGCAATTCCTTCGTTAAATATTCAGCAAGAACCTGAAGATTCATATTCAAATAATCATACAAAGGCATCATTGCACCATCCATCTGCTCTTGTGTGGGTTTAATCATACCATTACTTCCACATGTGGCTCTGAGGTTACTTCTAGAAAAGCAGTAGTGGATAAATCTTGAAAACTTCTCTACAATTAATTTAATACACCTTTCCAGAGATCTTTTAAGAGCTCTATGTGCTCTTCCCATTACGAATATGGCATCCACTCTTTCACTCTCAACTGCAACTTCGACCAAAACTCTACCCTGTGAATCTAAATCAAGATAAAATTCGTTAGGTATACCGTCATGCTTATAATTCTTTGGATCCAATTGAAGAATAGATCTCCCACAAGGGGAGTGAACACCTATTTTTTCGTCCCAAACTGTAACCGATACGGTTAAAGAAGTATTTGCCGGTAATGTTACTTCAAATTCTTCATCCCATTCTGGATCACTGGTACTATTCGATGCTCTAGTTTTACCAATTGTTTTTCTAGCTCTCGTATCAACTAATGTTACATAAGGACGCATATGAGAGCCATTAGTTCTCAAATTTTCGGCCTTAATCAACCTCAATGAAAATATATGACTAATATACTTAGGACGAGAATCAGAGTCAGATGATGTAATTGTGTTGGAGATCATTTCTGGATCTAACAATTCTTCCAAGCGGTCTAACTGATGCATCATCGCGGACAAGTTGTTTAATGCAATACATGTCTCTGGTTTGAAGTTATATGGCTCCTCCAAATCCAATTTACCAGATCCTTGCATGTTTGATACTACATTCTTAAAATCATCAAACCAGGTACCCGCTTTTCCAGTTTCTGGTCTTTCTTCTTCTTTCAATAAAAGTTTTTTCTGCTCTTCTTCATCAAGCTCATTTATGATTTTAGTCGTCACAGCATTGGTATAGTATAAAGTTCCATCTGATATACTTTTAAGAAATATAGTGTAGATCTTTGCTAATTGTTTTTCATCAGACCAATTCAAGTTTTTTAAAATCTTCAAGAACTCTTTGATCAAGGTAAATATATCTAAAACTGAAGAACTGAATTTTTTATTATCATCTCCAAGGTCAATTGCCTGATAGTTGTCTTTATTAATTGCTTCTTTAACAATAGTAAGGATTTTATTTCCACTTTCATTCGCCCAAGATTCGACGTAAGGGTAAAAAAACTTCTCTAGATTAAATTTAAATTGAGTACCAGGTGTTGACACTTGATTGTGAATGTATCTGATCTCATTTAATGACTTGTAAGCCTCTAAAGCATCACCATAAGGAAGTACTTGTCCTCGCTTTTTGGCGTAAAGATCAACATGCTTCAAAATGTTCTTAGCATCCGCACCGAACATTGCACACATAACTGCACCAACTGTACGAGGCATATCTAAAAATCCCAACAAAGGATGCTTATACCTTTTTTGAAGCATTTTAATATCATTAACAATACTTTCAGAAATGTCCAATATATACAAGACACTTAAACTGTCATCCCTAGGTAAATTACTTAACAGCTCAGCATATCTTGCTTCTGATACACGAAGCAAAGTCTTCGAAAGCTTCCTCTCCCATCTCTTGACGATGCCAGTTTCTTCAACTCGAGGAAAAAGTGGATCTGCTTCAATATGTTCGCCTAATAATGCCAAGTAAGGGGCAAACTTAGGTTTCACAGTTTTATTAAAGATCATCGTTAAAAGTTCTCTTATAGACATTAGTACCTCATGATAAGAGTATGATAAACACTTGACCCAAAATTCTTGATCTTGAATTGTCCACTCACTACGGTCACCCCAAAAAAAGCCATTTTCCTCTAAAAGCTTCCTACAAGTCAGGAGTAAAGCAGTAGTGGCACTTATATCAATAGGTCCAAGTTCGCGAGGATCTCCAATACCACCTAATTGATCTTTTATAATGCCCGCCTGATGAGATGCAGTGTACAATGCAACAGCTCGTGTTGGGATATCGATCCGCCAGAACCTTGCACAAATATTTAAAAGTGACAAATAATGTTTCGACAAAAGTGGCCTGTCAGATACTTGTTCATTTGACAGCACCCTATCCTTTGTTTCTAGGTCGATGCACATCTGAGTTAACCTCAAGAAGAATTGTCTTAAATGTGAATTTCTGGGGAAGATATAATACTCATACCCATCTGGTAGTTGGGGAGCAGATAACAATTTTTGAGATGCAGGTACTTTATACTTATTGAGAAGATGATCAAAACAGGAATATTCTCTTTCTTTCCAACTCTCATACGCTTCAGCAGTGAGAAAAGACTTTGGGGTAAATTGGCCCAAGTCTTTACCTAAATAAAATCGGGCCTGTTCAACGTCCTTCTGTAAGGTTTTCTCTGTAGAAATATCCTTATATTTAAATATGTCTTGTTGTAATTTAACTGAATCAACTGCGAATAAAGATTTGACTAACTTCATTAGATGTTGATCCATATCAGTAACCCGAAAACTTGCCTGAAGATAAGTCACCAGCAGTTGCAGACCATCAGATGAGACAGAGCTGCTTGTTCTCTCAGGGGATCTACTCCTTGGCTTCAAGGACTCTTTATGTTCATTAAGTTTGGCTATTATCGCGTCGCTATCTTTGTCCTTTTTGATTAGGCTTATTAAAATTTGCACAAACTCCTCTGCCTGCTTGAACACAACGTCACTTATTTGATTACTTGGTAATGTACCCAATTTCACAACTTCTTTATTTGCACTGGACACAAATTTCATTAAGAGATACTCAGGTCTGTTGACTCTATTTACCTCATTCTTAAACTCTGGGTTAAGAAGCTCACTATAGAGCCTTAATAAGGAACGTCTAGTCATATCATCTATATGTCTCCCAGATTTCTTCATCGCTATCAAATTGAGATGTGACTCTAACCTAGATAATAGGTATGATGGAAGCTTAGGATCATTGCTACCGTCTTCAATTCTTGAATTACGGTATAATTTAGGAGGTGATGTCCCCAAACTAGACATGGAGTTCGTCTTGCTGGGACTTTCCTTTAGTATTGGAGTACGAAACCTTGCCTCATTACGATATTCCACAATTAAACACTTGAGGACTGCCTCGTATAACCGATGATTATCGACATTGTCATATGATTCCTCTACCAACAAACGCGACGACAAACTTTGACTTCGGCTTTTTGCTTCTTTGCTCTTCATCAGCATGATAAGATACCTCCCTTTTGTCGTCTTAGAGCTCGAAATTTGTTGGAAAGAGAAGTATATCTATATGAAGGTGCTTGGCTGTCTATAAATTTATGATCACCAAAATTTATGCAAACAAAGAACGGTAAAAAAACATTGATCCTGCATATTAATATGTCGATTATCAATCATCATCAATCATTATAAGCCGCAACAGAAAGGTACAATTACTATATAATAGGTACATAGTATACTAAAGAGTATAGCAAATATCTCAGGAATAGAGTCAGAAAATCTAATGATACATGGAAAAGCCCGAAGGTTATGCTGAAAGTACAAGGAAGACTGTCTAGTTACTAGTTGCAACTAGAATTAGTTGCTGAAAGTTAGGTAATTATTCAGCAGAAGAAACAGAACTGACTTCATCTGACTCAGAATCAACCCTTCTTTCTTGAGTAGCAGGTTTCGTAAAGTCAGCTTCACCCACTTCTTCAGGCTTATATATATGGTTACTGAGAATCTTGTTCATTTCGAACGCACCCACAGTTTCTATAACATTAGTTAGTAAGGATCTCCAAATATAATAGGAACAATAGACTCGCTCATCAAGATACGTACTTTTTTTGAATAATTTTGTTAAGATCTCGTCACAATTGATTTGTCTTTTATCACTTGGATTTTGAAGATTATGATCTTTAATGTATGCCCATATAAGCTTCACAACTTGAGGCCTAGATGACCTTGACTGCTTTACAACAGCCTGGAGCTCATTTGAGAGTACCATTTCTCTATTGAATCCATTATTTGGGGCAGTTCGTGCAGATGGGGTTTTTGTCTTTTTCACCTTAGTCTTTCTGGCTCTCATTATTGGACCCCTATCATTCGTTTTCAGTAATTTTGCTGCTAATAAGGCATCCTTACGCTCAACTTCTGCCCGCCTCTCCTTTTCATCCACCTCAAGCTGTGCTTTTTTATCTATCATATCATAGTATCTAGTCAATATAATCTCATTTATATCTTTCTGTAAATCGTTAGTTCATGTTATTGTCAAATTTGTATTCAGATTATTTCAAAAAACTTACTTTAAATGGCTGTAGATTGATGCCAAAGAGCTCTTGTAATGCATTCCTAATCTTTTTGACTGTTATTTTCTCTAGATCTGCAACACTTAATATTGCCTATATTCAATGTTAGTATCGACTGAATTTACAGATACGAAGATGATAATTAATTATACTCACATCTATAGTAGGTAGATATTCATCAGGGGTATATTCGTCTGCCATATTTGTATTACCCTTTTCTAGTTTTAAAACTCGCTAAACCCTTGGTTTACGAGTACTGAACAGCTCATATATGAATTATTTTGTATATACAGGAAAATGTTGAAGAGGCTTTTACATCTACCATCAAGAACACAAAAAAAGCTATTCTCATAATAAAGACAAATTTCTGGATTGTCTATTAAACCTATATAACTATTTGCTTCACATGAAGTTCCATGTGATTTTATAATATTATGCAAGTTGATTAAAAGAAAGTAGAATGTAGGTTTCGTTAAAAAAGATATGAAGAACATGATGATTCTATTATCTTTTATTAACCAACATTCTTATTGGGAAACCAAAACAGGAAAGAAACCCTACAGAAATCTAAAGTATTGGTCAGATGCATGGCAGCACAGCTGCAAGGGACTACTTGGAACAACTTCAAGATTGTTGTTTCAAATTTCTCTTGTGCTGTAACTCATTCTTTTTAACCAACTTCTTTCTTTCAGCACGATTCAAAGTTCTTGGGTCTATTAACTCATTTTCTGTACCCTTTACCTTGTCATCTACCTCAACCAACCACTGATCATCCAACTCTTTATTCTTACCCTTGTAACCCCATTTAGGAACCCATTCTCCGGTATCTTCATCAAATACCATCTTACCATCCTTTGCCTTTGCTTTAATACCCTTTCTAGCAGCAAATTGCTCCCATTTAGTAGGTGGCTTAGCCTTAGGAATTGATTTTTCTCTAGGCAATGGAGTGGTTGGATCTGGAAGTTGGATCAAAGTCATGGTAGAGTTTTGACCAGTAGAAGATCCATGTGTATCAGTAGTAGTCTTGACAGGCAATGACAAGATCTGGTTGATCAAAAGCTGTGTATTGTCTCTAGTGACAGATTTTAAATAATTCTCTTTCTCAGACTTATTATTCAATATTTCGTTATCCAACGGATTGTGATCGAAAGCAGCCAAATTTCCTAAGTCATAAGTATTAGGTATTGGCTTTTCGACAGTCACCGGCTTGAATTCTTCCTTCTCCGACATTATTAGCTATTGAAAATTTAGTTTATATCTTAGCTTTAGTATTAAATATAGGCTCGATGAGCTTGACAAAAAAAAAGTCTCGTTCTAAATGGAAATTATTGTGTACAGTACTATGGAGATATACTTTATATATTAGTAAATAGTAAGATATATTAGTATATAATAGGATATATTAGTATAGATTAGTATCTTTCACTATACTTTAGAACTTTGTAAGGAGCTCTTCCAGATCCATACAGATACCAATGCCATAATAGATACCACACTTCCAGCAACCATAATATGTTTCATATTTTCTATATTAGTTTCTGGTTCAGTTTCTAGTCCTGGAGTGAATTTACTAGGCATTGTTGCAGCATCGACCAACTGTATGAATAATTCATTTAATGAAGTAGTCCAAGCAGAAGAAATATGCAAAGGGGAACTGAGAAACAAGTTTCGTGTATAATTTTCTGGTTGAACATCAGATCTTTGCTGTTGTTTGTCGAGATCTGCTTTAAGAGCTACGAATGCACATGGTATCTCATCCAAAGTCAGACCATATTTCTCTCTTAAATCAACCAAATATTGGAACGATTCAGGATCTGAAGAGTCATAAGTATAGCAGATAACATCGCACTTGTCAAGCCGATTCTTGTTATCTAATATTACAGGCTCCAATTCACCTAATTCTTCTAGAATAAGATAGCATTGTTTTCCTCCTCTCAATTCAATATCTTTTACACCTAGTCTAGGTCTTAAAGTGGGAGAATATGTCTCACTATATGATCCTCTTAAAAACAGCTCTAAAAGAGAGGTTTTTCCAGACTTTGGAGCTCCTAAGAGCATGCAACTGAACACATTTCTGTCATTTACTGATTGCCGATAAAACTTTCCCTGTTTTTGTCTTCTCTTTCTGGGCCTTGTGATTTTCAATGCTTTGATTGAGCTGCCTTCATCAAAACCTAGGTATGCCAAATACTCGAGAGTAGTTGGATAATGCAAATAAGTGGTTAAATTCCATTGAGCAAGCCATCCTTGTAATGATACATATCCTTCCTCATTACAAACAATGGAAGACGGGAACAGAAACTCTTGCCACAATTTTGGGATACCTGGTGTGGGATGGAAAAGAGTTTTCAATTCTTCATCATTCAACCCTCCATCGTTGTCCTTATCAAATTTGATAAAAAGATCCACAAGAAATCTGTAACCAGTAGGACTGAGTTCTACACTCGAATGTGGATTGACTTCTAGATCTGGATATAAAAACTTGTCGTTCAACGACAAGGAATTAGTGTACTGGAAAGCCCTTAAAATACCCCATATAGTCTCATGTCTTCCCTTTTCAGCATACATTTTGTTCAAAAGAATAAATCCATCTTCTGATAAACCAAAACTCGGTTCGTTGGTGAGTGGGTATATCACCTTATCAACCGTTTTTAATATTTCATCAAAATCTTCTGCCAAAATCTTCTGGTTGAAACATTTCATATGCAAATCAGACATCTCCTTGAAGTTGAGGAAACCATCCTGATCTTTATCACAAAGAAAAAATACTCTTTTAAGTGCAGCTACTGCAGCTACTTTCAAATTCCCTTCCTTCGAATCATATATGGGAGAAACTGGATGCGTAATAGCTCTTTGACATAAATAGAATGACTCTACAACATTATCCTGAGATTTGGCGCTGCATCTCACACACGCTTCAATTTCTTTGAATTCATCAATAAGTGGAACAAATTCTTCGGAATTTTGGGTCTTCAAGGGAATATCTTGAGTTATTAGGTCTGACTTATTAGCACACAACACAATTGGTAAATTGACTCCCATAGAACGAAATGTAGGCATCCAATGAAGTGAAATTCTTTCATATGTATAATGATCAGAGTAAACAAGCCATATAACATCTGCTCTCTTTAATTCCATGTGTACTGATTCCATATCAGACGAGTTTGTATCTATAATAACAGAAGTATGTGGTATATAATCCAGTACTTTGGTATTACCTTTGCTATTGAATCCACCATTTGAGTCTGATTTAGTCCTCTTTTTCTTCTTGTTGTCCTCTAAAACATTGCTTAGCTGCAAATAATCTATACTATTCGTGTAATCATCTTTCGATATTGTTATTGGAGGTAAAACATTCTGAACATTTGAAATAAATGTCAGTCTTATCAATGATGTGATTAATGTAGACTTCCCTACAGAATCATCACCACAGACCACCACCCTTATACTATCTTGTGACATTTTATATAAATTTACTTATCATTGTTAGTACAAAATACGGTATTATTCATATCTCGAATCAAATACTTAGAAAATTTGGTTACTAATAAGGTTGATAACTAAAGAGACTCTCTGATTATAAAATATATACTGAAATGTATGGTTTAAAGTCTCTTGCCAGAATAAGGACACCAGTTATACAAGGTTTCCAAAGTAGGTTAGCACTTCCTTTGTCTATACGGAAATTTTCAACTGATAATGTACCACCATTAGATGAATATGAGAAAAAAATTTTCAATATATTACAAGAGAGTTTCAAGCCAAAGAACCTTGAAGTAAAGGATGTTTCAGGAGGATGTGGTTCAATGTTTGCTATTGTTGTTGAAAGTGAAAAATTTAAGGGTATTTCTATGATTAAACAACATAGATTAGTCAACGAGGTTTTGAAAGATGAGATAGCAAAATGGCATGGATTACAATTGAAAACCAAGTCAGCTTAAATAATGATCAACTTGCATCAAATCAACCTAGATTGTATATACTCATTGTTACATGGTTTATATTTTATATAGAGTTACATGTTATTAAAATAAAAAAAGACTAGATAGATAAAAGATAGTATTTAAAATGCATCTATTCGACGATTTCTTCCTTCTCTTCAATAATCTCCTCCTTGATCTCTTCAATGATTTCTGCTTGAACTTCATTAGTTTCAACATATTGGTTAGCGTATTTAGCTCTATAAGCTCTCCAGTCTTCCAAAGCCTTACGACGAGCCAAGATAGCTTCTCTTGTAGCAGCGTCAGCTTCCATGGCATCAGCTTCATCGAATTGGACACTGTATTCACGCAAGTTCTTTCTAATCTTCTTTCTATCAGCAGCATTCAACAATGAAGCTGGTCTTGGTCTCCATATGAACTCCTTGAAATGGTCGATAGATTCATCCTTAAGCAAGTTACCAGTGAATTCGAATAACTTATAACCATTCTCAATGCTATGCAACCAAATAGAAGACCATGCAGTTACGAATCTTCCAGAAGGATCCCAAGAGAGATTGGTCATACCAGCGAACTTTTCAGCCTTCATCAACTTGACATTACCAAGAGCAGGTCTGTTACCATTATTATCTTCATCGAATAAAGTATCATAAAATTCAATTTCACCACTTGATTTAGAAAGAGTAGCAATAACGACAAATCTACCCTTTGGTGACCAGAAGACAGTGTTGGCATGCTTATCAGGAATTGTCTTGAAAACCCTGTAGTTAGAAGTTGTGATCTTTCCACCTTTAGTCAGAGCATCAGGAGCATAAAATGATATGTTGTTCTTTGGAATGGCTGGGTTATTGTTACCATCATCTAATCTAGAAATAGTAATGAATCTTTGAGATCTTGGCTCCCAAGCGAAATTTATAACGACTTCCTTCAATTCAATCTTTTCAACAGGAATATCCTTTTCAGTAACCTTGAAGAACTCCAAGTTAGAGAAGATAGTCTTACCAGATTTAGTATGACGATCAACCTTGACGGCCAAGAAGTTACCTTCGTCTTGCCAGTGCATTTTACAGTCACTGACTTGAAACAAGTTGATAGTTCTGAGGACTTGTCTGCTTGGTATTTGCATAAGAGAAACTCTGGCAGTTTGATTAGAACTCTCTGGAGTCCAGTAAGATAAAACATGTTCTCCCTCTGGGTTTTTAGAACCAGCCAAGTGAATTGGACTTGGGGCCCATTCGAAATCCATAATATCGTCGACCTTAACCAACTTCTTATCTAATAACTGGAAGCTTGGGGTCTCGTAAATGGCAAGAGCACCCGGACCTTGACGAGCACAGTATTTATCATCCGAAGACCATTTGACTAATGGCCATGGCATTTCCTTTTGACCTTCCAAGTGAGGTGGCAAAGCAAAAGTTCTTGCTGGTTCACCTGTTACCAAGTTCCAAATAACTAACTTATGACCATTACTTTCTGGACCAAATGGGAAGTTTGCACGTTCTGCTGGGTTTTCTGGAACAGTAATTGGAAGTGGTGACAAGGAAACCATATAAGTTTCATTTGGAGAGAAATCAATAAGTCTAACTTGGTTGTGAATGAATTTGTTAATACTTTGGAAATCATCTCCACCCCATGATTGAATACCTTGAGGATGGACAGAAAAGAGATAAGTACCCTTTGGAGAAAACTTAGCGTACTTTGAAGTGAAACCTTTTCTAGGTTCAATAACTGGTTCTGGTTCATTCTTTCTCTTGTTGAAGTATACACCAACAGTTTCTGAGAAGTGTAAAGCCATTTGGTCTCTTCCTTGTTCATCTTGTAACCATGATTTCAAGTATCCGTGACTCTTGAAAGGTGGGATAGCTGGCTCAACAAACTCATCACTAACATTACCTTCAGCACCATACTTCTCAATATCAGTCAACTTGTTAACAAGTAATCTATGTTTTTGATCTAATTTTCTTCCATTCAATTGCTTGATAGCAGCGTCTGCCATTTCAGCAGTCTTGAACTGTACAAATAAGTAACCCTTTGACTTACCATCTTCCAATGGCATATGAATACCTTCATCACCTTCAACTACTTCACCTACTGTGTTGAAAAGCTTTCTAAGAACCTTAAGTAAAATTGGAATCTTTGCTTCTGGTGCAATTGGCGCACCGTCAACGACAACATATCTATCGATTCCCAGGTTAGCTTTAACAGAATACTTATCTTCTAAGTCTGAAAAGTCAATATCATCGAGTCTAAGTTCTTTCTCGAGATCCTCTAACTGATCAACACCAGACATTTTCCTTGAATTTGACTAGTTATCAGTTTATCTATATAAGAGTCGCTAATATTTTCATCTTCGCTGTTGAAAAATTTTTGAGACCTCACTCGGATTGTTTTTATTGATTTTGTGTAATTCAAATCTTTATATAATGCTAAGTACTAGGACTAATAGATAACTACATATATTATTACGTCCTATTTAACTCCGATAATAAGCGATGATTTTCTTCCTCCAATTCCTTCAATCTTCTATTAGCTTCGTTATTTTCATATACTCTAGCTTCTCTTTCAGCTTTCCATCTATTTGTTAACTCTTCTATTCTTAGCTTGGATATAGCAGAGGTATCTATATCATCACTTGACGATGTAATATCGTGAGAATTCAATTGATTAGACAATGTTTCATTAAGAGTATTGAGCTCATCGATACGTTTCTGCAACTTTGATATGTAATTGGAATGTTCAGCATTTGTATCGCTTTCTTTAAGCAATAGCTTAACATGGTCGTTTATGATGATATCAACTGCTCTTGTGAAATACCTAAAAACAGACTTATGATATTCCATCAACATTGTAAAACCATCTTCACCTAAATCGTCCAGTTTATTTTTCGTTACCCTATGGACCAAAAAATCAATTTTTCTGGATGGCTCAGTCAATGATAGGTCGTCTGCAATTTTATTAAATGAGCTTAAAAGCTTCTGAAATTCACGTATATCGCATCTAAGGAACTGGTTCAAATCACCAGAGTAAGTTTGCTTATGGGGGTTGTTATCGTGTGATGAGTTTGCAATGGCCAATTGTGTTAGTTTGTCCTTCAAATTTCCAATAGTAGATTGCAATGAACTCTTTTCAGTGATAAGAGCTTCATTGTCATATGTAAGACGAACTTTTTCAGCCTTCAAAATCCTTTGTTTTTCAATTGATCGTTCGAAATCCTCTCTTAATTTAGATACAGCCGCTAGCTCAGACCTCAATGCTTTAATTTCATCATGACTGTCCGTTAATTTTTTAGTTAGCGTTTCGATTACATTGGATGAATCTTCCTTGGATCTAACATATTCATCATTCAATTCATTAAGATCTTCATTCAACTGCCTGAAATCCTTTTTCCATTGTATTGATCGTTTTTGAAGTTCATCTTCTGCAAATAGTTTCGACTCATCAATGAGTCTCGACACAGTCTCATTTATAGTTTCATTGCTAATTCCTCCTATATTTGCTTCTTTTTGTATGCTTCTAAGCTCATCCTGGAGGACATTTATCATCTTCTCATATCCTTGGAATTTGTTATCAACGTTATCTACGATCCCTGATAGCCTCTTATTATCTGCTTTGAGACGAGAAAGATCTTCAATGCTTATATCACCAAGTTTACTGCGTAAGTTTTCATATTCTATTGAGAGTGCTTCAAAATTCTTCTTTATTTGATTTGAATCTTCCAACTTCTTGTCCAAAATTTCAATTGTTTCTGAAGCTTCTTGTTTGTATTCCGAATATTCATTTCTAAGAGAACTCAATGAATTTTTAAGATTTGCAATAGTGTCTTTATGATTTGGGCTTTTACTGTGAATATCAGCTTGAGTGGATGATGGAGGTGAAGGATAGTTCTTTGGTTCAGAATCAGTTAGTCTTCTTGATAACTCCTGATGTAGTACTTCAAGTTTGTCTTCTAGAGAATATTCACCTGATTTAATGGAAGATATCAAAATGCTGTGAGATGTGTTATTAGCACCTGTGTCACTAGCTATCATCGTCAAGATATTATCAATAATGTAGGTACATCTCTCTATGAAATTATTACGGTTATCAAGTAAAGTTGTTTTTTCTTTGAGTTGTTTCTCAAACAGTTCCAAGTTCTCATATAAGTCCTCATTGAGTTTATAAATCTCATCATAAGACTTGACTAATTCATTATATTCCAGTGTTCGTTTTGGACTATCATTGACTGAATCGTTTTTTAAAAGCGACAGCGAAGATAGATTATTGAAGTTGTTAAAATTGTCTTGAAAATGGGTCAATTCACCTAAATCAAATGCCGTTTGTTCTAATCCTGTTTCGCTCCTGGTTTTATCTATAAGACTTTGAAGAAACTGTCTGAAAAACTTAACTTGAATCTTATATCCAGTAATTTGCTTGTTAAGTTCATCCACTCGGGCAGAATTTGAGCTCACTCCCTTCTTTCCTATATTAGATAGCAATTCCAGTCCTACAGAAGAGTTAGGCTTATGGAATACATGCTTTGGGTGATTCGATTGTTGCGAGGCAAGTCGACTGACAGATGATGTCTTGATATTACTCCAATTGCCTCTCAGAGTTAACCTTCTAGCTGAACTAGGTATAATACCATCAGAATCATCGAGATCTAGATCCAGATCAAATTGTGCTTGTGTATCGTTTACATGCGTTTGATCAAACCTCGATGCATCCATGCTTCTATCTCGTATGTTCATTAGCTCAAATCTCTCACTCACAGCACTAAGATCATCATCAGCGTAGTTTCTGACAAAGCTACCACCTTGTGACAGATCTGAGGTCATTTTAATTTCTGGATTTGATATAAAGGGACTTGAGACTACTGTGCTTGATTCGTCTGGTGTATCTTTATTATGTTCGTAATATTTATCTGAACCTACTTTAATGTTCAGCTCTTCTGATGTATGAATCTCTGAAGCATCTAATGAGATATCACCATTGTCACTATAGCTTACCTTAGAACTTAGTAGCATTATACATCTGTATAGTACTTGTTACAAGTTTGTTTACAGTATCTGATTGTTTCAAAATATTTATCTTTGCGCGAAAAGCCTATTAAGGTATTGACATTTAATTAAGAATCTAAATTCTATATTGCGAGGTCAAAGTGAGTATAACTATCTTTTATGTGCTAAATAAGAGCTCTTGAACTAATCTTCCATTTCTTGGTCTTCCTCATCGTCATCATCCTCAGTTTCAGCGAGTTGACGGGCCTCCTGCAATAAGGATTCAGGAATGAATTCATGTTTACCACCAGTCTCAGTAGAAACCCAAGAAATTTCTAACTCATAATCTTTATCCTTGTTATCTTCATGTGCTAAGTGGATGATCTTTGCTGCGACTTTAACAGCCTCTTTTACAGTGATTTCCTCATAGTTTAATTTCTCCAACTCAGATTTAGCAATTTGTCTACCTTTTCCGGTGGCCGCACCTGAATAACCCCAATGGGCTCCACTTGGCTCTATCATGTACAAATGAGGACCATTTTCGTCAATTCCACCAACAATTGAAACAATTCCAAAAGGTCTAACTGAGTTGTAACATGTGTAGTTCTGAACGTAAATACCTAATCTATCCATTAAATGAGGTACAGATATAGGATTCTTATATATGGATTTGAATGACTTTGCTTCATCTCTTCCTCTATTCACAAAGTGACGACCATCAGGTAAAAGACCAGAGTATGCAACACCAATATGTCTGTCTACAGTTTGAATTCTTCTATTCTTTCCTGGAACCAATAATTTTGAATTTATGATTTTCTCCACTGCTAATACTATACCATCTTTACATTTGATACCAATTGATGTTCCTCCATTCTCTACTGCTTTCATTGCATATTCAACTTGGAAGTTTCTTCCATCTATAATAAGTTAGTAACATTTCTCTTGAGCAATTAATCATATGTTAATCTGTTTCGACCCTAATACTTACCTGGTGAGAAAACACTATTTGATAAATCATACCCAGTTCCGATAGACGTCTGAAAATATGTTAGTAACTTAATCCAAATTCAATGCCAGTGAAGTCTAACTTACCATTATACCTTAGATGCTAATTGTTGTCTAATTGCCTGCAAAAGTCTTTGGTTTATGAATTATTCTCGAATCGCCACCGCATAAAGAGCCAAAAACACCATCCATCTGACTTTTGTGTAACTATCATAAACTGCTATCAGCTTTCGGATTGTACGTATCTTACGTGGGGAGAAATTAAACATTCACAAAGTATGGCAGTTCAGCTTAAGTGGCCTATTCTTGGGATAGTGGTAAGTATATATTCATAGGTTCAAATGATCTAACTTAAAGAAAGTTTCTAACATTTAGATTCCTTGCTTACTTATATCAGTTATTGGATATGGAACTCACTTTTTTGTGCTAAGGAAGCACTACTCGGGAACTCAACAGCTAGTTTATGAAGGGTTCCTTACCATGATATGGATATCGTACATTCTAGCCATAAAAGTTGATCCTGGTAATACTCCAACAAATTATGAACCTAAAAAAGGAGAGTGGAAAAGGTGGTGCAAGAAATGCAAACATTACAAGCCAGAGAGGGCACATCATTGTAAGACATGCAATAAGTGTGTGTTGATGATGGACCATCATTGTCCATGGACATATAATTGTGTGGGACATGGCAATCTCCCTCACTTTCTAAGATTTTTGATCTGGGTGGTCTTCACCACGGGTTACACCTTATACATCCTCAGTCAGAGGATCATCGTTTACTACGAGAATAGCAACCTTCCATCATACTTACTTGATAAAAAGGAGCTATTTGCTGTCATTTTCCTATGGCCTATAGATTTTTTTGTATGTTTGACTATTACTATTTTGTTAATCAGATGCATGATAAATCTTGTTTTCAAAGGAATGACTCAAATTGAAGTATGGGAGATGGAGAGAATAGAATCTAACTTCACATCTCCAAGGTTCTGGACTAAGATCAGAGAAAATTATCTTTCTATCCATAAAAAAAGGTTACCTAAGCTTACATCGTGGACCACTAACTACTCTCAAATGGAACAGATAGATGAGGAAGACACAGAGACTGAGAATGTTGAAATGGATACCAATGATGCAAATTTATCTATCATTAGTGATGAAGGAGAAGATATTGAGGAGGATATTATTCCAAAAAACTTTACCATAGATGATATTGTCTTTCCATATGATTTGGGCATGTGGACCAACATAGTAAATGCATGTGGTTATCCATGGCAATGGCTTCTTCCTTGGAGTGGTCCTAGATCCAATGGCTATCTTTTTATCAAGAGTGACGAATTAGAAGATCAATTGGATCTCCCATGGCCACCAGATGGAGGTGATCAAGATAAAAAAAATGATAACGAACATGTCACTCAGGATCCTGCACGAGACACAGATGTTGACCAATTCACCCCAAGATCTCAAATGAGCCGTACAGAGTGGTTTAACAGCTTAGGAGAGACACTTGGGGACTTTGGTGTTGATATCGATGCCGAAAGAGATGAATAGATCATACCACCCTCACTACTCGCATTAATGTTCATAGTTAAATATTGACTGCAAACATATCATGGAATACTGTGTTATAGTACCTTTTCGTCTCTCTATTGTAAGTATCCATATATTATACCTTCTTATAGTTATCATGTTGTTCCTGCATACTACACTATGGCGCCATTCTTCATGTTAAGCACTAACAGGGACGAAATTCGTTATTAGTTTTATTTACTAGTAGAATCATGGCACGTGCAAATTGGTGATTTTATGGTTAATTTTCAATGGCTGTACCCATTTGTCATATATTTCAATAGACTGCCCACATTCATTTAAGAAGAATTGTTCTTGTCAATTGTCTTACTTTTCTTCTAAGTTAACAATATATTTTATAAGAATTTAAAATGTCTTCTCAAGGTACTACTTTGCGTTTAGGATCTACTGCCCCAGATTTCACAGCCGAGACTTCTAATGGTAAGATCTCCTTCCACGAGTTCATTGGTGACAATTGGGTTGTCTTGTTTTCCCATCCAGATGATTTCACTCCAGTCTGTACCACTGAATTGGGTGCATTCGCTAAGTTGGAGCCAGAATTCACCAAGAGAGGTGTTAAGTTGATTGGTTTGTCTGCTAACGGTACCGAATCACACAAGGCTTGGATTAAGGATATTGATGAAGTCACCGGTTCCAAATTGACCTTTCCAATCATTGCTGATCCAGAAAGAAAGGTTGCTCACTTGTACGATATGATTGACTACCAAGATGCTACTAATGTTGATGACAAAGGTGTTCAATTCACCATCAGATCAGTCTTCATCATTGACCCAAAAAAGAAGATCAGATTGATCTTGTCTTACCCAGCTTCTACCGGTAGAAACACTGCTGAAGTCTTGAGAGTTGTTGACTCTCTCCAAACTGGTGACAAGCACAGAGTTACTACCCCAATCAACTGGGTTCCAGGTGATGATGTTATTGTTCACCCAAGTGTTTCAAACGAAGAAGCGAAGACTTTGTTCCCTAAGTTCAGAATCATCAAGCCATACTTGCGTTTGACCCCATTATCTGCCGAAGAGTAAATGTTACCAGGTTGTAACAAAGCTATTGCTTTTTAAATGCCCTTTCACATCATATATGGCTAAATGCTATATTTCTCTATAGATATTAGCTGAAATTAATATTATCTATAGACTTGTGTTGAGTCCATTATATACTAATAATTGAAATGTACCTAAACTTGACATTGATTAAGTTATTATCGCTGTAATTCCTGCAACACCTGTAACACTCAATAGTATTCTATTGGTAACTCTGCGGTCACGTGCACTTTGAATATTTGATATCTTCCTATATCTTTATATGTGGGATAGATAACGTGGTGATGGCGACAGAAGATATATATTCGTATATATATGACAGGACTTCCGCTAGCTGTGTATCGTATAGATAGAGGTACTCAGATACTTCTACGCAGTCTACGAGCAACAAGACAAATATCGTACCGCTCTGTCAGACGGAATCGGCCATTGGTATCCTTCAGACCTAGGTTAATACTATCACAAAGATTTAACCCAAGTGGAATAGAAAACTATTTGGCAGGTAAAAAAGATCGGTCTATACCACAAAATGATGATAATGGAAAGGATCAGGAAAGAAAGGCCAATTTAGGCGCCATGATTGATCAACTCCAGGAATTGATTCCAGAGATGTTGAATACCTCATTACCGAAAAATATTATATCTCAGGATATCTTGCTCAGAGTAGCTCCAACACATCTTGAAGAACTTAAAACGTTCTTACCTAACATAAGAGGACGAGTTTCATATTATACCACATGCAAAACAATGCAATTGATATTGACATCCATAGTTTTAAGCCCAAAAGTACGACTTCATATCCAGTCAATGAGAGCATCCACACACAGTGAGTTTGAATGTGTATATCCACAATCAACTAAAATACATGTACGCTGGACTACTTGCCCTGAAGGATGTACTCATTTATCTCTGGAACAAAATGAAGGGTCAGGTAAGAGGGTTGACTATCATTCGACTTCTGAAGCACGTTTAGGATCTCATAGCTGGTCAAAAGTGGATCCTGCAAGAGCTCTTCAGGAAAGCAAGGAAAATAACTCGTCTTTACCATCAATTACACATACTATTTCACAATTAACTACTGGGCTTATTGGATTAAATAAGGAAAGTAAAAAGCTAGAAAGGGTAATCTCTGGGATTTTTATTTTTGAGCTAAATGAAGATAATAATCAGATAATCGTACATACCATTGAAAATGTTGATGTCATTGAAAAAACTGAAACCGAAGACATCGATGGCGAACTTAGAGTTTGTTAGGACGTTTACATCACATACTTGTATATATCATAAAATTTCATATATTGACAAAAAATATTAGTCAATAGGAACTATATGAGTTCTTTCCCAGATTTTTCTCCACTATAACTAAAGTCACGAACTAAATTTTTCACCTCATTAAATTTTGCCTCTAATGATTCGCCGATGCCCCTTTCAGATTTTGACTTTGATTCATACAAAGCATCTAATTGCTCAGTCAAGAACTGGATCTTTTGCAATCTAGTAAACTTTTTGTTATACCGTTCAGTTACCCAATTCCAAAGATCATTCTCGTGATTACTTGAAATCAAAGAATTAATTTCAGAATCTGCTTTGAGTAGATTCTTTTCGGTAGTCAAACTACGAACAGCTGTGACCAACTGTTTGTTGACCTTCAATTGACTTTTGATGAGACAATTGGTTTCATTTACCGTTCTGAATACTCCAATTTGTATAGCAATTAATATTATAACCAAATAGAAGGAAAATGAGTATTTACTGATGACCTCCATGATTGTTGCAAATAGACCATTTTGTAATTCAGGCTTCTCAATAGATTCTTCTATCTTCGCAGTTGGCAAAGTTGATACAACATCTTCATCTGGTTGACCACTCTTAACTATAGATGGACCATCAGCAAAGTAAGTGGCAGAGTCTAACTCTTCATTGAAACTTTTTAATAATTCTTTTGTATTGCTTATTTGTCCGATCAAAGTTTGTTTCTCTATTACACTTTTAATCCAAGACCTACCTGTCCAGTGAATTTTGAATGACATCCTAAGACGAGTTGCGCTATTTGGACCCCAAGAAAAAATGAATCTACTGTTGATAGAGAATGAGTTTCCCAGTGGAACATCTGGAGTCCTAGTATTTGTTACCACAACAACATAATCAGCGAAATTTAAGTGTTCTATAACCTCACTAACTTCACAGCTCGTGGACTTGGGCCCAATAGAATAATCTAGACCCTTCCTATAGGTATACGTCCTTTCTAGCTTCGTGGGATCATCCTCCATAGGATGAAACTTGCCGAACTCTGAAATGTCACTACCCTTCTGAGATTCTAAAAACGACCTTGAGAATTTAGTATTACTACCAAATAAAATATCAAATACAACACCAACTGGTGCATTGATCAATTCATTACAAAGTTCAACTTCGCCTTCCTCTGAGTAGAAACTCTCGTCAACATCAGTTGGGGGATGAATTTCTGGGCCCATATTTTTGTAACCAGAATCCTCCTTGAATCTTAATATTCTTGTATGAACGGTAGTAAGGTTAGATTCAGCTGACAGGATAACGCTGCCAGCGTCGTCAGTATGATCATCCCTTTCGCTGAGAGGAATTTCATCATCACCATCTATTGACAAAATATACGATTCAAACTTTGCAGAATTAGTTGTCTCAGAACTATGTTCTGAAATGTCATCATCTCTGTCCGTGACGTATTTAGTTGGCAGTGGAGACTCTTGTTGGCTAATACTTCTTCCACTCACTTTCTGCCAAACAGTTATCATAAGTTCGAAAGTGACATCTCTGGATAGGAAGCTTGCAAATGTATGCTTGGAGTCCTTTGTTTCTAATTGAATTCCGTTTGGAAATAATCCAGCAGTTGATTTCCGCTCAAAATTTATGATATCTTCCATTGGAATTACCAAGTTGGTAACCCATCCAAGCAAGTTTGAATTGAAACAAATGTACCGCTCACTAACATAGATTCTTCCTTGTAACAAAATTTCCCTACTCAATGCACAAGAGAAATCATCTAAAAGCCGAACTGTCAAGTCGGTGCCACGGAACAATTGATGAAAGTCCGTATTTCTTTTCATTGTAGCATACCTGTAGGTCGTATTGTCGAAGAATTCATCAGCATATAGTTTAGGATCAAAAGTCGATTTAGACGTGGGTATTCCATCAGCTGAAAGTCCACCTTCACTGGTAGACCTCTTGGACTTTCGATATGCAATTATTTTAGGAGAAGCAGCATCAGCATCCAGCTTTTTTTTGGAACTGCTATCAGTTGGTGTAGAAGGGGGATTCTGCAGCTCATCGATTGTAGACCCGCTTGCTAACAGCGATGATCCCATAGAATTTCTAGTTGCTGTGTTAGATTGTGCTAATGATTCTTCTAAGCCATTACCCTTTGCTTCCTTGGAGATAATGGAGTTTGCATCTTCTTTTGTAGTATGAGGGTCTGCAGGGGATGACTTCCCAAAGAATGGAGACTGTAATGACAAGGATGACAATGATGGCTGGGAAATTGGAGCCGTACTTTGAAGTTGGTCTCGCAGAGTAACTTTACCATTATTTGCTCCTGTAGCCGATTCGAAAGAACTTAAAGACCTATTTTCATCTTCAATATTATTCAAGCTGTCATTAACTGGAGGAAGTGCCTTTTCCGACTCCACTTTTCTCTTATTTGGTTCCAATTTGCTTATATTATTATTCGTATTTGTGTTGCCATTTAACAGATCATCACCATTATTTTTATCTGGTATCAGTAAATCTTCTAGCGAAGGAGATAATGAGTATGACCAAGCATCATCATCATCATAAACTGTATCAGACATGGTTATTTCCGAAGTTCTGATTGTAATTAGTAAAATTCAATGACAATTGATATATAATATTAAAAATTGAATGCTTTCACATGTTACCTCTTTTGGCGAGCAACTATATATAAATCGATATAGAACAGAAATTCACAAACTGAAAAGACACGATAAACAAGGCTTTGTGATAAAGCAAGAATAGACTTCAACAACATCGGACATGACTATATAGACTGAAAACAGTACAATTGCTTTGTTTGTCATCATGGCTTCAAAGTAAGTTCTGAAACACCGAACTCCGACATTCTCTACAAGACCAGTTTAAAGGTACGTAGCATTAATGAAATATACATAGACTTCTCTAATTGTGAAGTCAAGGGTTACTACATTCATCTTTGAAGAATGCAAACACTAAAATAACACCTAACCAATTATATAATAAAAAAATATGGCTGATATTGATGGAGATTAGACAGTTTCCAAGACGACGTCCTTGAAACCAGAGGAGACCTTCTTACCCTTTTCTTCAGAGGAACCTTCACCGTGCAAGGACAACAAAGCACCTAAGTCGAACTTTGGTTGTTTTAACAACTTAACTTTTCTGATGTTAACGTTTTGCAATGGGTAAATGGTTTGGGTAGACTTTTCAATTTCACGGCTGATAACTTCTGGGATCAACTTGGAGGTCAACTGAGCTAAGGTGACGTTAGAAACTTCTCTTTGCATGATTTCAACCATCTTCTTTCTGATTTCTCTCAACTTAGAGCTTTGAGCATAGGTAGTCTTTCTAATTTGGTTTTGTTGTCTCTTGGTGAAACCGATAGCGAAGATTCTGATAACGTAGTCATCAGCGGTCTTAACGGTGACATTAGCCTCAACCAATGATTGCCACTTTCTAACCAAAGATCTCAATTTATCGGATGTAAAGTCCAAACCGTGGAAGTTGGTCAACAAGTTCTTACCTTGCACTTCATCAACTCTCAATTTAATCTTTCTGTGAGCGTGGTCTTCAGAACCTTGCAAGTCAGCCAAAGAAACTTCGACGACACGGCCCTTCAATCCATCGGCAGCATTCTTCAAACCGGTAGACTTGTTGATCAAAGTCTTACCAACAGCTCTCTTTTCGAAAGTTGATGGAGCCTTGATATCGTACCACTCCTTTCTGGTGAAAGGGTCAACGACCTTCTTCTTCAATCCCTTCTTGCCCTTGGACAATCTCTTATTCTTACCAACAGCCATGATGTCTTCAGTATCCTTGTAAGTATAGAAATAAGTGGTAAGAAGAATACGTGAAAAATTTTATGAGACTTACTACGAGCAAACTACTCCAACCGGGAGTTAAACATTTCCGGAATAGATATATACTGGCGTCACGTGCATCCTGCTAAAATCCGAGCAACATATTTAGTCTTACACTAATATGAGAAAGTAACGTGCAGTGAACTTGAAATATGATATTAACCAGGGCTGTGCCCTCATTAATTTTTTCATTATATTATTGTAGCCTAACTTAGTAACGTACCATATCACCATATCTGATCAAGTACGATCACGCTTCTACGGAACGAAATAATTAATATGATAACGGAACATGTTTATTCGACAAACATTGCCCACGATGCTATAGATAATACTTATGTTTTTATTTACCAGGTAACCCATAAGAACTTAGAGTGATTGAACAAAAAAAATACACGAATTGAAAGGGCCAGGGTTTCATCAAGTCATTCATTGACCAAGATGAGATATCATTAACTGCTGGTGAGTTTATTGGTTTTCAGGACGTAACTTTCTGACTTCCTTACCAACTCTCCAGATTTCCATGTTTCTGATGGTTACTAATTCTTCTTCTAATTTTTCACGGTAGTCAGGTTGAGAGTTGAAGTCCAAAGATCTTTGAGTTTCGCTACCGTTCTTAACGGATTCGTACAATTCACTGAAAACTGGTTTCAAAGCGTCTCTGAATCTTGGGTACCAGTCCAAAGCACCTCTTCTGGCAGTAGTGGAACAAGCATCGTACATGTAGTCCATACCGTACTTACCAATCAAAGGGTATAAGGATTGAGTAGCTTCTTCGACAGTTTCATTGAAAGCTTCAGATGGACTGTGGCCGTTCTCTCTCAAGACATCGTATTGGGCTAAGAACATACCGTGGATACCACCCATCAAACAACCTCTTTCACCATACAAGTCTGAGTTAACTTCCTTCTCGAAGGTGGTTTGGTAGACATAACCTGAACCAATGGCAACAGCCAAAGCAATGGCCTTTTCTTCAGCCTTACCAGTGACATCGTTCCAGACGGCGTAAGAAGAGTTAATACCTCTACCTTCCTTGAACAAGGATCTGACGGTTCTACCGGAACCCTTTGGAGCAGCCAAGATAACGTCGATGTTGGTTGGTGGTTCAACGTTGGTCAACTCCTTAAAAACTGGAGAGAAACCGTGGGAGAAATACAAGGTCTTACCTTCGGTAAGCAATGGCTTGATAGTACTCCAGGTTTCGGATTGAGCAGCATCAGATAACAAGTTCATGATGTAAGTACCCTTGTTGATAGCTTCATTAACTTCGAACAAGTTCTCACCTGGAACCCAACCATCTTCAATAGCAGCCTTCCAAGAAGCACCATTCTTTCTGACACCGATGATAACATTCAAACCGTTATCTCTCAAGTTCAAACCTTGACCGTAACCTTGGGAACCGTATCCGATCAAAGCAAGAGTATCGTTCTTGAAGTATTCGGCCAACCTTTCTCTTGGCCAGTCAGCACGTTCGTGGACAACTTCTTCAGTACCAGCAAAGTTGATTGTCTTGACACCACGGACGGCGGCTGGAGCAGCACTTTGTCTGGAGATAACTGGACGAGCAGTAGTAGCAAGAGCAGATAAAGTTCTCTTGGCACCAGCCTGCTTCAAAGCTCTGCTAGAGGCATTTCTAGCCATACGAATAGATGCGTTTCTGAAAGACATTATGATTGTTCTTTTTTTGAATGTAAATCGACTTATTCCTTTTGAACAATTGATTTGGCAGTAGGAAAAAGGGCTAATTTATATGTATGGGGTTCGTGGTTATCGTCGAGGTATGAGTAATTTTTCGCCTAGGTAGTGTTCCAGTCCAATCAATTTTTCAATGCCCGGTCACAGGGCCGGAAAGCGGGGCTCGTTATGTCAATGGACGTACGGGAGATAGGGCCCATTGAAAGGCACAGATAGGAATGCTACGGCGATGACCTGACTCTGACTCTGACTCAAGGTGCCATCGTCATACATGAAACATCGCCATACATGCAACTGGTGGTCATTCGGAGTTCAAGAATTAAGTCGGTTTGGCTTTTTTAGAAAAAGCCTAAGTAGTTCGAAGATTAGGCTTCAATCGTTTCAAAATCAATTACGGTACAACAACAATAAATCTCTGTCATAAAAATAAGGTTATATTAAAAATCTATATAGTTGCAATCACATCCCCATCAATGGAGATGCAAACATGGACATTTCATGGCCATTCGTAAACATTCATCATTAATTCATCTCAATCATAGCAAAAGATCAAACGTATATATCGCAACGAAGTTAGCAAAAAAAAGAGCTACTATGGCTTTCTCAGACTACTTCAGTACCTAAGTAATGCTCAACCACGCGGATTCTTCCTTTGCTGCTGTGCTGCATGTTGCTTACCTTCTTTGATGGTGTAGAAGACATTGATAATGAGGCAAATATATCCGCAAAACTATCTTCATCATCCAAGTCACACCATGATTTCGCTGTAGAGGAAAGAGTTGAGGACTCAACAAGAGAAGGAACTGGCACTGATTGCGATACTTCTACTGGAATCGGAGCAGCGGGTGCAAAATACTTGGGTTCGCTTTCACTGGTCTCATTCTCAGTATCTGAATCATTTTGAGAAGAGGCAAGATCAACAGGATTCAAGTCATCATGATCCATATAAAAAAAATCGTAATCATTTTCTTCATTTCCTTCGTTTCCATCCTCTAATTCATATTCGTCATCAACTGTTAAACCAAACTTCCAGCCATCCAGTAATGCACTGATAAACTTATTGAGACTCCGCGAATTGATAGCTTTATTGAAGCTTTCTGTATCACTTTCAGTACCGCCAATCTTCAACAAATTCATAAATATATTTAAACAATTTTGGTTCATCATAGGATATATTTCATATAAAATTTCTGGATTGTTATAATGAACAAAGTTCTTAAAGTTTGAGTCAGATTCAACAGAATTTGATTCACCTACTGGCTTAAATGGAGATGTACCAAATACTGCAGTGAGTACCGTCAAAGCCAATGACCAATAGTCAGCCATTTTAGCGTCATACTTCTTAAGATCTGGTCTTTTGATGAAACATTCTGGAGCCATATACTTGTCCGTACCAACATTAAACTCGTCATTAAAACGAACCGTGGTTGACAATCCCCAGTCACATAGTTTTACTTGACCAGATGCATGAAATAAGACGTTTTCTGGCTTTATATCACGATGATAAACCCCCTTACTGTGAGCATAAGATAATCCACAAGCCATTTCTTTGGCAATATGCCAAATATCAAAAGCTGAAATAGCTGAAGTGGAATGAATTAAATCATACAAATCACCATTATGACAGTATTCTAAGATCAAAATCACAAATTCCTCAGTTTCAAAAGAGTTTAGAAGTTGACAGATATTGGGGCATCCTTTTCCAACTTTAGTCAACATCTTGATCTCATGTCTGGCAATCCTCTTAGCATTAGACTTGTACATGGCTTTCATTGCGACCTGCTCATTTGTCTTGGTGTCTATTGCTAATGTGACCCTACCAAAAGACCCTTCTTGCAACTTAGATACAAATTTGTATCTTGAATTAAGCAAGGCCTTTTTCTTCTCGTAAGCCTCATACTTGTTAAAACCTGTGTTCTCAGTCATATAAAACTTAACTTATGTGATACAATACACGGTTAACCTAGGTTAAAGTATCTAGACCAGCAGTGCCTGTACTAATGTAAAATGCAATTGAATAAAATATGTTAATGCGTTTCCGTTACTTGATGACAGCGATGTAATTCTATCAACGGCAATTATATCTCTGATATGTAATGGGATGATTCAAATGTCCTTAAACAGTATTCTACTCCAAAAAATGCTCTAAAGCTTCAGTACTAAACTCAGGGTTCTTCCAAGAGATTTCCAGCTTCTGATGCTACTATGACTCGTGCTTCTATGGAGCTTTTTCTGCTTCGTACTTTGGCTTTACGGGCTATAACTGACCTTATCTAGTATATTTGCTTACCACTGTGGATGTCTTGACTATAATTTGGTAATATGGCGGACTGTCGATCTAATATATTAATAGGGGAACTGATAATGGCTTCTAATCAGTCAGGAATTCTACAATGTTCTAATCACACAATTTCACAATATTGGATCCTATTGTTTGATTGCCTAATCAGGTAGTGATAGCAAAATGACTAACTTGTGCGATTTTCCCCCGGTCTTTCGCATTCAACCGTAGAGGGGAGCCACTAACAAACAGAATGTCAAACTGAGGCCGGGCCATTGTAAACAGTGGTATCCATACGGCGTATGGCCAAATGGCTTAATGAGTCGTCACGACAAAGAAGATAAGTCTGTTGTTTGCCAAAGCCGTTAAAACTATGCGACGGGACCTTGTCATACGAGAAATTGAGAGCGCATTGTAAGACGAATCAAAGATTAACGGTCAATACCAAATTCTAACTTTAATTCTATTGGATTGTAAGGTCAACTAATAGGGATTACTTTATGACTATACTGGAAACAACGAGTAATAGACGTAAGGGATGCAGGGGGGCCGCTGGGTGCAAAACAATACCAATTCGCAACAAAAGGTTTGCTTTAGAGGAAGAATTCAGGTAGTGGCTCAGATCCAGGCTATGAAGGCCTAGTCTTTGATTCAAAGCCAAAGTACGTCATATCTATGGTTAGTTCCATAACCAACTAATACTACTATTGTCAATCTAAGTACTGATAAATCACGTTATTTATGGATCTCTCAGGGTTATGACTCAGGTATACCTACTGTATCTCTCACTCTGTCCTACATGATGTTACATCTTAACAAGAACATATTGAATTAACGATTAACGAATGTATTGAAAGTAGCACTCAAACTAGAGTTATTAGACATCGTAATAGGGTTCGGTGCTATAAAGTACACAATTCCACTGTTATTTAGCTCACTTGGCTAATAATTCTTCGATTTTAGGTTCCAAAGATTTTGGCTTCGTAACAGAACTGAATCTTTCTACAACGTTGCCTTCCTTGTCGATCAAAAACTTCTCAAAGTTCCACTTTATTCTGGTCAATCCCAACAATCCTGACTTTTGCTTCTTCAAGTATTCGTAAACTTTATCGGTTTTGCTACCGTTAACATCGATCTTGTGTAATACTGGGAAAGTGACACCGTAGTTCAACTGACAGAAATTTTGAATCTCTTCGTCATTACCTGGTTCTTGGCCAGCAAACTGGTTACATGGGAACCCAATGATCTGAAGACCTTTACTTTCGTATTTCTTGTTCAATTCTTCTAATTCCTTATATTGAGGGGTGAAACCACACTTCGAAGCAACATTAACAATCAAGACGACCTTACCTTTCAAATCCAGGAATGAGAATGGCTTACCGGAGTTGTCAGCTGGGCTTAATTCGTAGAAACTGCTCATTATTTCTTTTACTAATTACTATATAATATCCTTTGTTTTCGGATTAGGGAAGTATTGCCTTTATAGTTGCGATAGCTGTCCTTCTATCCGTACCTACAAATTATTTATGCTCATAAACGAATGATGCGACTGAAAACTGCTTCTACCTGTATATAGTATCATCACACCTAATATTCTGCGTAGTTGAAGGTTCTAGCTTTCTATAGTTGTTAGCTACCCAAGCCAGAGAACGTGAGTATATTCATTTATAACATATAATATACTAAATACTGCGTATATGGGTTATTGTTAGTAAAGGTTTTCTCTGTAATTTCCTTTACAACAGCAATCAAACTGATTAAATGGTCGTATGTTGGCAAAGCTACAGGGTGCAACTCTTCAAAGGGCATGCATTCATCAGTTGAAGTATACATTTTTACTTCATTATCTAAGAGCTAGAGAATACTGGACCCAAACATCATAACGTAATATAGGTTCATAGTCAAGTCAAATCAAACAACACGGCCAATTTAGAAAAGCATCTAAATTGACCATTCTGAGTTGCAAGCCGTCCTATAAATCAAATCAGATAATGTAGGAAACTTTCTTTCCTGGGAATTATGACGTCCCAGCAACTGGAAAGAAAGTAATTGACAATAAGCAAAACCTCAACGGTAATAAAAATTATAAAAATGTAGCCAATTCAAACCATATAAATTAGTTCCCTTCTTACAAATAAAAATCTCCCAATAATCCAACAACTGATACAAACAACGTAACTCCAGAAATAATAGATCCGGTGAAGTATGCCGAGTTGATTTCCTTTAAGTTGCTAATATATTTTTTCTTAGTCAAAGCATTTTCAACTTCATCTTCGATTGCTAACTCTTCTTCAGCTGGTCCTCTCGTAGCCTTGCTTGCTGGAGACCCAGCTGCTGAAGAGACTGGAGATGGAGTTGGGGATGTGGAGTCGTCATCAGAAACGTGAATGTAGGATTTACCCAATTGAGATTCTTCTTCTTCTTCATCCAGATTTTTTTGCGTCTCTGGAGAAGCAACGGTAGTCTTAGCAGCGAGTTCAATCTTTGGACTGTCTAAAACAGATTTACCGCCCTTGTAGCCCTTAATCAAGATGGATCCAATACTCAAGATGCTACCAACAGCAGAATAAACGAGATAAGGATGCTTCTCAGTTTTAGGCGAATACTTAAATGCCAAGGTGAATAAACTTGTGGCCACACCTCCCAATACTGCGTTTATAATCAGTCCATTTAAAACTGTAGATTTAACTTGATTTATATAGCTGTTGGTAAAAGTCGTGACTTTGAATGATAGATCATGGATTAACCTAGGCAAATTTTCTGCTGTCTGATATGATAATGATGCAGTCAATAAGCCCAATGATGAGGCACCAATAATCTTAATGGTGGTAACACATGTCCCTGCCATTTTGTACTGTTTCGTATATATTTAAATTCAATGGCAAAACTTAAAAAAAATGATGCTTTCAAGAAACCTTTAACTGGCGTCAAATAAAACTTAGGTACACAATCAAAGCAACGATTATTTAATTTAGCAAAACGCTGTACTGTCCGCACAATTAACAGATCTTGTTCTACCGTGTATCGTTGGTAAAGTATAGATTAAGTAATTAATAAAGGAGGGAGTAGTGTCTATTTTTTGAGTAACAAAACTTTAGTTTATGTGCACACGCTCCCTAGGATTTAACTGGTTAATATAAGATCCTAAACTTGAAGTTTATAGGATGAAACTGAACCTAAGAGATGAAAGAGAACGTTGGAATTTATGCAAATTTATTACCTTACGCATGGAAGAGAAAATCCAGTAATATGTCTCAATAGTATGCAACGGGTAATAAGATGTTTCAAATTTTATAGTGGTTCGAACTCGACACTTTCTATACTTAGATCTAACCATTTTCTACACTCTAAAACAAAATTTTAGTACTCAAGTATTCATTAGGCATTAATATTTGTTATAAATCTCTATTTCAACCAATCTGGAACCCTTTCTGGGTCAACTTCTATAGACCTTATATCGAAACTCTCAATCAAAAGCTCGACAAGAATCCTTCCACCTTTTGATCCAGTAAATCGTCTGTATTCTTCACTGACACTAGCAAGATTCCACCCTTGAATTCTACGTAAGCAACCAATCACAGTACCTGTTCTATGTCTACCCATACCACAGCAAACTAGCATCGGATAGTTTTCCTTGTTGCATATTAATTCCAAGGCTTTCTTTATGGTATCATCGCCTAGAGTGTCCCATGGGTTCACATTCTGGTAGTTATACTCATTGATTAGTCCTATAAACTCAATTTTGATGTTATGCTGCTGACAAAAGTCCAAAAAATCCTCTTGTGGCTCTTCAGTAGCTAACCATACTATTGTTTTCAAGTTCAACTCCTTCAAGAATGACTGGTTAATAACTGATGGCTGCCCTGATCTATAGAGTTGTCTCTCTACCGGGCAGAAATTTAAAGGAGGTATTATTCTGACTGTAGGTGGTTTCGTAATTTTCTTCAAGTTTTTGTCATCCTCAATAGATCGATCTAAAACAACAGATCCCTTAATATTAACATCCATATTGATGGAAGGAGTTTCGAAGTAAGATATATGAAATTAAGCTATATCAGCTCGTACTTGGTTCTTTTGAATTTCCTTTGGAAAGTTCTACTACTGACAATCTGTAATTAACATATTTGAATTTGATAGTTACACAAAGGTCTTTCTACTTGAAAACGGCCAGAATAAAACACGTAAAGACTAACAAGTACTTCTAACAAGCATATCACATAATAGTATAAATGGTTAAAAAGGAGGTAATCAAGAAAGACAAGATAAAGAAGGATACATTGAAGAAAGCAGGGAAATCTGGCTCTTCATCTTCAGTAAAATTGTCACATTCCCTTAAAGAGTTTGGTCTGGCTCTCCGGGCCTCTTATCAGGATCACATTAAAACGTTAACACCTAGATTGGTATTGATAGATGTATTCCTTGTGTTCTTGGTGTTATTAGGTATCTTACAATTTGTATACGTCATTTTAGTTGGAACATTTCCTTTCAATGCCTTTTTGGGTGGTTTTATCAGCTGTGTCGGCCAATTTGTGTTGACGGTCAGCTTGAGATTGCAGATCAATTTACCACAAGAAGAGGACAAATCGGAAGAGATAGAGGATGCTTTAGAGACCGAGGATTCTGACGGAACGTCAAAAGCTACTGTTGTGACCGAAAAGCCTTTCTCAGTTGTGTCCCCAGAACGTGCATTCGGAGATTACATATTTGCTAGTTTGATCTTACACTTTTTGGTATTTCACTTTATAAACTAGATCTTATCATTGCAATAAACTTTACATCTTTTTAACTCAACAATCATGTATATTAAATCTGCTTTTTGCATTCTGTAGCGCTAATGATGATAACATTAGCTAAATTTCATGCACTATACTTAAAATCAAACTAATCAAACGAATTACACAATTACACAGCAACCCGACTTCTCCTTACTTTCAGTTGAAGGTCCAGACGTTGCCTGTTGATTTCTTTTTGCTTGTTGATTGCTGGACTTTGCATTCGAGCGGTTCGCATTGGCCTGTTGGCTGGATACCTGGGTACTCGAACCCAAATTGTCATCAACATTATTTTTATTTCCATTGTCGGCATTAGCGACAGCAGTGTTACTTCCTGGTTCCTTTGTGTCAGTTTCTTGGTCAGAAGTAACACCCTGGTCTCTAATTGACCTCACTAAGTCAAAGAATGCTTCTTCGACATTAATTCTCTGTTTAGCTGAAGTCTCCAAGAATGAGCAATTGAATGATTTAGCCAAGCTCAATCCCTCTTCGTAGCTCACTTGCCTTTCGATCTCCAAATCACACTTGTTTCCTACCACAAGTACTGGCACATGTTCCGAGTCCTTTACTCTCTGAATCTGCTCGTAAAAAGACTGGAGCTCTTCCAAAGAATTCCTCGAGTTAATTGAGTATACAAGTAAGAATCCCTCTCCTGTTCTCATGTACTGCTCTCTCATGGCACTGTATTCTTCCTGACCAGCAGTGTCTAACACATCTAACATCACTTGGTCACCATCTATGGTGCATTGCTTTCTGTAAGAGTCTTCGATGGTGGGGTCATACTCATCAACGAAGTGTGATTGAACGAGTTGGATGGTCAAAGCTGACTTACCAACACCACCTCCTCCGACAACTACGAGCTTGTATTCTTTTAACATTATGCTTTAGTTGTCTTGAATCTTCAAATACTCCTTTAACTGAATTGATTCTATGCTGTTGGTGATGTTTTCGAGCGCGATGTTAAGGAATGTCGCTAAATTGCCTTCTATGTCTACTGAGACTACCTTCCTTATTTCAATGCTTCGAATACCCTCAATTGGCTCACAACTTCAGGCAATTGACCTTCTTGTCACAGCCTAGATAAAGTACGAAGGTATTTAGTGTGATTATCACTATAATTCTCCAGTCGTGGGAGTTATTGACCGCTTGTAGCTATATCTTCCAATATGGATCTGAGAACGCCTCACGACAAATGTGAAAGATTACACTTTACAATTTTGTTAAGTATATAGAATAAAGTTATATAATAATACAAGGATGTTGTAATTATCGCTGAGAGTATTGAGGATTATTCTTGGAGCAACATGGTGTGTCGCTCGAAATTGGCATTGTTTCTTATATATCAGGCTCTTAGACGCAGTATTATAATGCTGGGTCGCGGAGACGTGCTTGGGAATAATAAGGATTACAGTCATGCCGAACCTTTTGGGAAATAACTAGTCTTAGTCACTTTAGCCCACATGAGATAACTCATGTAGAACACTTCAATAGGAAAGCATTTGACTGATAAGTTAAAATACAACACGACAGATGATTCAAACTACAAATATAGTACTCAAAGAGATATGGACAGAAGATATTAGAGGGGGGGATAACAAAGAGTAACAAATAAGATATCATTTATAAAACACTACTTGTGCCTATATTCTTTTTAACTTCTTCATCTTTCCAAGACAATCATCACAATACCATTTCCCCTTAGGAGGATTTTTGAATCCAATACAAGGAAGATGGAACCATTCTCTCTTACAGTCATCACCGTCACATCCTACCATTTCACCAAAGGAAACTTGATTACAATAGCAATAAGTGGGTTCATTGCTGTTGGTGGTGCCAGAAGTTGATGATTTACCAATAGATTGAGCCGAAGTAGCAGGAACTGGTTCGTCTTCTCTCCTGACCTTGTTTGATGTTCTCTTTTTGCTTGGTTGGCCCACGGGAGTTCCAGGTCTGGAAATTTCCTCAGATTCTTTTCTAGCTCTCTTCTTGTTATTAGAAGCAACTTGAGCAACGTGCTTTTCTGGTGTGGGATCCTTGGCCCTCTTCTTTTTGTCAACGTCGTCAAAATCCTTGTTGGCTTTTCTTGCTGCAAGTGCCTCTCTTCTGCTCTCACTTCTCTGGCTCTGTGCCGATCTATTGGGGTTTGCTGCGTCGGAAGCCGCCGAGGAGTCCATAATCATAGCAGGATGGTTCAATGGGCCAATCCTGATGGACTCTGGTATTTCGTTATTCTGCACGATCAACTTGTAATCGTTGTTGATTCTAAACAAGTGTTTATTCAACAAGTCTGTTGCAACAGAAGTGACGTGCATCTTTTCTTCAAGGCAGGGAATCACATCGCTGACCTTGTTCTTGATTCTGGTTAGCTTCTCTTGCTTTACGGACTCCGGGCCCTCCATATCTGTATGCAAATTGTCAATGTAGTTGTTAACCAAGAGGTTGATACGAGGAAAAGCATTTATGCATTTGGCATCTATTTCCTTCAACAAAGTGAAATACTTCACCAAATCCTGTGGTAAAGCCTCAAACGCATCACTTATGTCATTCAATCCTGGAAGTAACTCATTGACGTTATTAATGTTTTTAGCCCGTTGCTTGAACTGTTGGAACCGTTGCTGGTACAGCCTCAGTTTTTTAATCAAGCGCTGTGACTTCTGTCGAGCAGGAAGGTCCTGATATGTCATAATGTGCACTTTTTCAGAATAACATCCTATCTGTATACGGTTTTGTAGATAAATTTTAGTACGGAGGTTGGCATCAAAGTATAACCTGCAAAGTGAATCTCACTTATAGTTTTACAGGTTATTGTTGAGATCCTTTGTGATACTAACATCCAAACACCAAGAAATTTCCTAGGCGCGACCCAAGAAACTTTATCTACAGTGGCATCTGAAGGTGTGGTTGACCTAACGGGAATACCTACTGAGGCACAAATGGCTAATTCTTCATTGCATAATGCCCGCCGCTGTATTGGGAATATCCCAATAAAACTCGAACAAAAAGTTTCTTGCCCGCGTTCTATGTCATCCAGCCGTTCCAGTTCGGTGGTTCCATAGCCCCTAGTACGTATCCAGAGTGCCGTGCCAATTGCAGTTGTTACGCAATCTCTGACGAACTTTACCTCACTTCATTGTATTAGATGCCCTCAATATGTTGCCATAATACAAACAACAACAAATCTCTTATGGTTTCTCTATATCGACTGACAGCTGCAAACTGGGTTTGGTTTCTAGTTAGTGTAGGGGACCTCTATTTCGTCTATGTGCAGGTAATCACTCGAAGAAACGTGAGTTCTCTCAATAATGTTGATATTTCGCAATAATTAGAGAATAGCTTCTAATGGGATTGGTTATTTAAATCTTTCAGAGCAGCTTTCGAACCATTAAGAACCCCCATCCCTCGTCTTGAGATCTATTTAAATACGTGAAAGGACTTGGGTAGGTAATTTGTTCAAAAATTTTATAGTTTACTCGATCTGCAACATTACGTTGGTGATACTGCAAAACTCTAGTTGATTCTGAAGTATTTGTCATCAACTGAGCTATTTAACTGGTTAGAGACAATTTAAACTGTATTATAATTGTCTGTCTTCACTTGTTGTATGCTCGTATTAGGACGTGCAAATCCTCCAAGTTAGCAATATTCTAATAATTGTCGCTCACCAGAAGACGTGAACTGTGGCTTTAACGGGGGATTGTGTTTGGGAAATTCAAAAATTGACCACTAGCTATTTAAAAGAGAGCCATTTATGGAACAAACCCCTAAGTACTGTTCTTGAGAGATAACAGGTCCGTCATTCAAAATTGGCGATATCAAGTTTAGAAATCAGAACATTAAACGGAAATAGTCCAGGGGGTCCGGAGATAAATAGTTTTTTGTTGTCTATGAACAGTTTAGTCACCAAAATCCATATTTGTCATAATACAGCATTGGATTTTTGCATCGCTTATGAACAACTTGCAATATCCATATAATATCAAGGGAGCTCTGGGCGAAAATTCTAATAGCAGAGAAAACTCTAAGAGACGAAAACAAAGACATTCAAGGGATTTGAGAGGTATTGTCAATCATCACGAGAGAGAAAGATCAGATTATTCAATGTTTTCGCCTCCATCTGGCCCATTAACGGCGTCGTCGCCACCTAAATTAAAATACGACAATGATGTTAACTATTTAATTTCTAATCAGAGGCAATCAGGTCAAGTAGAGCCCATTGTGAGCTTTGCAAGAGGCTATTACTCGCAACAGACTGGAAGGCAGCTGCTGCCGCAACAGCACCAGCATGAGCTGCCCCAACAACCTCTACAGAATCCACAAGAAGAAACTCTGCATGCACTGGGAGAAACAGGTACCGGGGATTCAAACGCACTACGCCACTCGAGCGAAGATAAGCGCTTCTTAGCGTTAGCTAGAGAGGCATTGGTTGCTACAGCAAGCACAGCATCTGGGTCTATAGTGGTAGACCCAACTATACAAGACCTTTTACAAAGGCTTCAATATGCTGCATCTCCACATGGAAACCCAATTCGTAAGTCCGAGACGATCAAGTCAAACGAAAGGGGCCAACTAATGATTCAGGGCTTTTATGAACAATTTCCTAATTTCAGCAACGATATCTTCATGAATAATAATGCCGCTTCACTGCCAGGTAGCCATACTGTAGGAAATCTGCTGGTGAATCACCCATCTAACTCGCATAATGAGGGTTGGAACTTCTTGATAGGCGAGCCTCTTGTTTTGAAAGAGAAATCAGAATCTGTGCCACCTGCTGCTGCTTCACCTACCCTGGATTCGCCAGATAATCGGGATGTCCGCAAATTCCTCTGTGATAAGTGTCTGATGTCGTTCAGGAGATCTTCTGATCTAAAGCGACATGAAAAACAGCACCTTTCTATACCTCCGAATATCTGTGAAAGGTGTGGTAAAGGATTTGCAAGAAAAGATGCGTTGAAAAGACATATGGGCACTTTGACTTGTAAGCGTAACGCCCTGAAGGAACTATATCTGGAAAATCTCAACTACTTGCGACAGCACAAGGGTTGAATTTTTGAGTCCTTTAAAAGGCTTTCATATAGTAGGTCAAAAATATGCTTCAAATGTGTTTGATCCATATAACCAGTACCAATACGAATCCCCCCCCCCCCCCCCCTCCCCCCAGCATTAAATACGGAATGTATACAATATAGAATAACCCATTAATAAAGCGGTAAGATACGATCTGTGTTTTATAGATAAGAATCTTGGATGTAATTATTTTCGCTAGACTGCCTATAAAGCGATAACACTTAAAATTGTTAATGAGACATCGCTCGTAAGCCTCGCTAGACTCCGAGTTGCGCTATCGCTAACCAGGCACACCCCTTCCCTACAGTACTATCATTTCGTCCCTACCTTAATTTCCGTTCGCACCCGGTATCCTTTGAATGCGACTTCGGAAAATCTCACATGACTATCTAGCCACTAATCTTTCCACTAGCGCGCACAACTATTGTACACCACCGCTAATTTTTCAATAGAGCGTTATCGGATAAATCCTATTCGGCTAGGCGGATAGCTTCCTTAGCGCATTTTCACCGAGGAAGACGTTTAATAATTATCATGACCGGCTGTCGGGCTGCAAATATGCCAACGACGACGTCGACCCTCACCAAGCTCATTTGTAGCCATCTAGCTCTCCCCAGAAATTTGAGTGACTATCTAATGAAATTTTGGGTACCCTAGTGACATTAGGGGGCCGCCTGTTGGGTGTTACCCCAGTTTTTAGGGTTAAAGTGGGTAATAACTGCTCCAATTTGGGCCCTATCTCTCAGCACTCGTCCCTGGAGATGATCATCTGTTTCACCCTCGGTTATCATTCTTGGTCATCACAAGGTACAGGCAAATGGACGAAATATATAAATTGGATGGGGCAGCTATAAAAGCAACACAGAAAAACCAGCGGTTATATTTTACTGGACGTATACTGAAAGTAAAACTTTATAACATACTGAAGCTATAGGGAATATTTGATAGTACACTCAATACTACAATTATTAATTTGTCAGTTACATAGAGATCCAAAATAGACACAAATAATAGTGTACGTAAGCTAAGAGAAGACGATCTAATAGTCACTTGGCAAATTCTTTAAGGGAACTGAAAGCAGTTAATACCACATATAAAAGATACAGAGATGAACAGAGCAGGAGCAAGATTACAACAGTTGGCCAATATTTTAACACCACAACAGTTGAGCGCTGTATCAAGTTTGAACCCCGAAAAGCCATTCAGAATTGCCGTTATCGGGTCAGGAAATTGGGGTACCACTATAGCCAAGGTGGTTGCTGAAAACGCTCAAGAGAACCCAAAGGTATTTGAAAAAGATGTGAGAATGTGGGTTTTCCAGGAAAAAATCGACGGTACTAATCTTACTGATATCATCAACACCAAGCATGAAAACGTAAAGTACTTGCCAGGTGTGACACTTCCAAATAACTTACACGCTGTGCCAGATATTGTAAAGGCAGCTGAGGATGCTGATTTGTTGGTTTTTAACTTACCTCATCAGTTTTTGCATAAAGTTTGCAGCCAGTTGAAGGGCACTTTAAAACCTACCACTAGAGCCATTTCTTGTTTGAAAGGTTTGGAGGTGACTCCTCAAGGATGTAAGTTGTTGTCGACCTATATCACTGAGAATTTGGGAATTGCATGTGGTGCTTTGTCAGGAGCCAATTTGGCCCCAGAAGTTGCAAGAGGTAAATGGTCTGAGACAACTGTTGCTTATACAATCCCTGAAGATTTCAAGGGTCCTGGTAAGGATATTGATAAGACTGTCTTGAAGGCTGCTTTTCACAGACCATATTTCCATGTTAATGTCATTGATGATGTTGCGGGTGTTTCAGTAGCAGGTGCGTTGAAGAACATTGTTGCTTTAACAGCTGGTTTCGTTGAAGGTTTAGGCTGGGGTGATAATGCCAAGGCTGCTGTCATGAGAATTGGATTGGGTGAAACCATCAAGTTTTCCACAAGATTCTTCCCTGAATCTCAAGCATCCACCTTCACAGCAGAGTCTGCCGGTGTTGCTGACTTGATCACTACTTGTTCTGGTGGTAGAAATGTCAGAGTCGGTAGACACATGGCTCAAACAGGGGATTCTGCTGAAGTTGCAGAGAAAAAGCTATTGAATGGTCAATCATCTCAAGGTATCATTACCGCTAAGGAAGTTCACGAGTTATTGTCCAACGTGAATGAACTTGACCAGTATCCATTATTCGAGGCTACTTACCAGATTGTTTTCGGGGATGAAAAGATGGAGAACTTGCCCACCTTGTTGGAAAAGGACGATTAAATTGTACACTTTAAACCACGATCTTTTGTTCCCGTTTTTATCTTGAGCTAATAGAGTTATACCGTCTAACATTTATTTATTATATAATTATACACAATAGCATTGAATGAACTTCTTAAGTAGATGTTTTCACCTTCTTAGATACCTGCTCTTTTTCTGTGCCTGTTGAATCCTCTTTCAGCCTCTTCTTACTGTCATGCTTGGCTTTGTACTTTACAATGAACTTTTCCATGAAACCCTTGGAGAATTCTTTGAGCTTCTTTAACTTATGATTATCCAATTCTTTAGGAGGCTTTGATTCTCTCTTGAGTTCCTTTTGAACTAAAATTTTAACTAAATCCTTTGCACAGCCTTTGAGGTTTTCTCTCCCGATCTCCTTTTCGTGCTTCTTGATCAAGTTAGGGACGTACTTCGCAAAAAGCTTTGTCCACTGTTGCTCTATAGAAGGAGCCAGTGTACTTACTGGTGGCAGTCCTGATGTTGACTTAGATGCCTTCTTGCGCTTGAGCTTCTCTTTTTTCTTTTTCATTTCTCTCTCTTCCATCTTCAACTTCTCCTCAAGCTGTTTCTTTTCTTCAGCTTCTCTTTGACTTTTCAATATTAATTCTTGTAAATGCTTTTCCTTTTCTTGCATCTCTTTATATTGTTCTTCTTTTTCTTTCTTTAATCTTTCTTCTTCTCTACGAGTTAATTCGTCATCCTGGAAGGATCTTTTGGATGGTCTTCTGGGTTCTTGTTTAATTGCTGCCTTTGGTCCCTTCGGTACAACATTAACAGGTCTATCCCATCTTGAGACATTCAATTCTCTATGAAAATAATAATTATTTTGCGTGTTAGGATCGAATCCCATTTCCCATCCTTCTGGTAATGACTCCTCAGCTGGAGTGGCAGACCTTTCAGGGCTTGGTGATCTTCCACCTCTTTCATATAGAGCGGGGGAGGATGAAGTCTTAGCTTCATATTTTGGGATTCTGTAAGCCATTTGCAACTTACTCCATTCCTTTACTAAATCAGAGGCAAGAGTTTTGATTTCAGCATTTTCCGTGGTTGCTTCAACCTCTTTAACAACATCTTCGATTTGAGATGACGATATTTTATTTCTTGTCACACGGGGCCACTTCGATAAAATTACCAAAATCATCTTTACCAATCCGTCATTGTCTTTATAGTTTGTTATAACCTTGGATAAAGTCTTATAACCATGAAATCTGATAATTGTAGAGTTAATGGCAGATTCATCGGTTAAATAAATTCTTTCTACAAGCTTTTCAACAATGTAGATGTCTTGTGACCTCATCAAAGAACCCATGACCTTAGATACATCGTGTTCATCCATAGGGGTGACCTCAATAGATTTGACGAATTGCTCATTAATTATGGCATCATCAGTTTGCTGCTTAGATCTTAAATGCTTGTTTTCCTTCAACCATTGTCTCTCCTGTTTAGATGTAACACCAAGAGCTTCAGAAATACCATCCGGTAATAACAAGGCTGCGTCTGTTTGAGTTTTACCTCCCAAAAACTTTATACAATTAGGCTCCCCACAATAACAAGGCTGGGATTGAGCTCCATATCTATCAACATTATAATCAAACGTTATTTCTTCTCCCTTTTTGATATGGCGTTTGGCAAAAATACCCATTCTGAGACGATCTCCAACAACCCATTTGTCAACATAGGCATTTGGGTTACAGGAATGATTACAAAATCTCGCCAAAGATCCCTTAATAGTAGCATCTATGAAAGAATCCTTCTTTAACATCATGAAGTAAAAATGCTTAAAATTCTTAGTATCGTACTCTACCATCCGCTTTCTGAACGATGCTTCGTTGATCACTTCTCCAATATATTCATAGACAAACCCGTTTTCGTTGATATGATTATCTGCTCTCAAACCATACCCTTTTAGGTCAGTTTGGAAAACGCTGACCTCGGCGTATTGCTTCTTCTGAAACCTCTGGTTCTGACAGTTTTTACCACAATGACCATGTCTATTTACACATTCCACCGAAGTGACTCTGTTGATACAATCTGAATCTTCACCACAAGCCAAGTTAACCTGTTTTTCTACATCCCAATCTTCATGACAATCACAGGTCATGTACTCATTTTGGTCACTAGAACCTAGAGTCTTGTTCAGATATGTGCATTCTTCTATTACGGTGAACTTTGTTTTGGCTTCTTCAGTCTTATTTTCTTCTTCCAAAAATAACTTTGGTATATGTTTCGTTTGTTCGAATTCTGGCATCGTTTCAAATTTAGAGATAAATTATGACTTTTTTCCTTTCCTTTGCGTTGTATTTATTAGTTTAACTTATGCCGTATAATGTCCATTCATAAATTATTATTAAATGTAGTAAACAAAAAATGATAAAAATGACAACAAACTTCTACTGTTAATCCTCTAAGGTAATTCCAGTTCCCAGATAGTAAGAAGCAGTATACTTTATGTTATTAAGACTTCGGTGTCTAACTTCAAACAAGTAAGATGTGATCAAGATTTTTTCGAAGACAAATATTCAAGTTACACAAAAAATATTAATTAGTATTGAGATATTTAAATACCATTCCTAGGCATAAAAAGACAAATAAAAGAAAAGAGAAATCTTATCTCAAAAGTTCCATGATAAGACTCGATACTTTACAATTGAATTCATTACTGACATTTTCCTTGTGGTTGGTGTTAATTAACAAAGAGTTAATTTCATCAAAAGTGTTTTCAATAAAATTGATTAACTCCTTGTCTCCAGAATTCTTATGTGGAGTGAACACTTTCTTCATAGAAACCCTATAGCTACCATTCGAATTACCTCTGGTATTTGAGTCTCTTCTATGAAAACGAACCTCTGTAGGAGTAGAATCTGTCAGGTTATATGAGGAAGGTAAAGAAGACACAAACTGTGTTGGCTGCTGTTGTTTCTGGTCATTGTCAACAGTCATGTCAATTATTTTCACTTCCTTAGCTCTTAAGCTAACAAATATGGCCTTAGAAGTAATTACTTCGTAGTTATTATTATTTTGATTAAATATTAAGTCATTTTTCATGGAATTCATAACTTGGCTTTCTAGCTTTGGGTTAGTTGCACAAGATTGGAGTGTGAATTCTGGTCTGAATTCATCACTATATGCTATATTATGTGCCAAAGCTTTATACTTCAACACCTCATATCCATTTTTAGGCTTATGATTTTTAGATGATGTGGACGTTCCTTCTTTATCAGGATCCTCTTGTTTTTCCCATCTCATAGGAGGAGCATGCAAAGTATTGTCACTATATGTTGTTAAATTTAACTTTGTTTCCATAATCTTCAAACATTTTTTTCTTATCACAGTTCTATTGTGTTCGCCTACATCTTTAATGGATGTAGCACTCGTAAGGGGCATGAAAAGAGTTGATCTAGTACGTTTGAGATTAATCGATTTGCTCTCATCAATGCCATTCTTTGCATATAGATCAAACATAGACTGAGTTCTCGATAACTTTGGAGGAATTGGATTAGAAGCTACTGGTTGTTGGAACCAACCGTAGTCTTCATATTCAACTGCCGGTGACGGTGATCTAAGTGATTGAAAAGAACTCTTCTTTGACATACTGCCATAAACAGGAGAAGTCACATGCTCACCAATGTGATCAATAGGAAAGTTGGAATTATTCGAAGAAGAGTACATGTTGGTCATAGGATTCTTCCACTTGTCTAGGAAGCTACCACCCCATTTTGAAAGCGAATAGCTCGAGTGAGATGACGATAAAGAAGAATTTAAAGATGAGGAAAGATAAACCATTGAAGATGATTTAGTTATTGAACGACTTGCTGGCAGTTTATGTTCTATAGGGATTCCTTGGGGTTCTGATTCTATTCTTGATTGTAAAGGACTCGTTGTACTAGCAGTAGATTTACAGGGAATCTCCCAACCTTTCACTAACAGGCCAGATTGATTCAGTGAATTATCAGAGGAGCTCATTGATCTCGATAAATTTGAAGATCTGATTGGAATAGGTTTGGTACCTCCAATTGTTGAGTTCCTTGATGAGAAATCATGTAAATCTTCATTCGGTTGTTTGTAAGAAAAGTTTTGATGCAGACTATTGAAATTATCATTCAGAGGCAATTGTTCATTTTTGTTGGAAACCTGATTAATCGCTTCAATGTCGCCTGGAGTCACCGTACAATCTGGTATGAACCCATTTAAGATAAAAATTAGCTTTTTGGCAACGACTGAATTCCCTGTCATAACCACAACTCTAACTATATCTTTTCTTTTCGGGTCTGTTGAATCCTGCATTGGCTTCTCCATTAACGTTTTCCTCAATGGCAATATTAGAGAGATGATAGTGGCCAAGAATGACGACCCATGATCATTTAAGCAATTCAAATGGTGGTAACCACTCTGCATGTTAGACTTCATTGGCTTCCCGTCTTTAAACTCTAACCAATTCAAAATCTCTAACACCCAATTCAACAATACTGGGCTGTAAGTTGAATTCTTTATAGATGCACTGATAAGTGAGTTCGAGTTTAACAACTTAGGCAAGTTTGTATTATAATGGATAAGCTTTACTAGTTTCAACACCAGGTTATTTAGATCAGTGTCATGTTGCAAAAGGCTGTTTGTTAATTGAATTCTCTTGTTCACAACAAATGAGGAATTTTCAGCTAAATGGGTCATTAACTTCTTAATAACAGAATTCCTGAAAATTGTTAAGAAATAGCATATTTCATGCCAATTATTGAACACCATGTCGTGTAAATCATGAAGATTATCAAGTGGAATGATAAGTCCTATAGCAAATCGACTGCTTATTTTATCTTTGGATGACAAATAATTTCGAGTTTTAGTCGATAACGCAGATCTTGGAGTCCACGTAGCATCTGTGCATGTATCACCATGTCCTTCATCTATTATCAGAAAAAGACTAGTGACAAGCATGAAGTTCTCTCTTCCTGACAACTGGCCAGTCCAGTCGGGGAGAATGTGCACCTTTGTTACGCAATGTGTTTCGTTAGAAGGAAGCCCACATCCAAACATGTAGTCATTTAACTCATTCACATTATGAGTGTACCTCTGTGGACTCTTAATTACTCCCTGTTCCATGCTATGAGATACATGGTTACCCTCATTTGCAGAATCAAAGAGAATCTGCTTGCTCCGGAGGTTACCTCCATCCTGACAAACTAAAATCCTAAACTGTTTAGAGTTTAGTTGAACTGGTCGAATCAGGCTCTGACTTAATGTTCCGTAAAGTATTTCTCTCGTGTACGAGTCTTCGTACGAGCCATGAGATGCATTGTTGGCACTGCTATTAACCGATGGACTTGATCCAGGACCGTTGTTAATAGACACTGGACTTTGTTTGAACAACTTCCCTAGCATTTCCTGTTCTCAATCGCTAATGACTTCTAGATGTCGCAAACCATTGCTCTGTCTTTCTCGTTGCGTATGTGGATGCTGTTATAATTTAAATGCTGTTGGTTCCGTACTTCGCTTTGATCCCCCCCAATAAAATGTATATGGCTGTAAACCCGTTCGCTTTTGCTATTACGCCTATATTTTCCTTCTAGATGTATCCCCTAGGTTCTCAGCAGATAAACACTCTATTTTGTATACTCTTTTAACTGTTTTTGTAGCTTGTAATGCTCTGTAACTAGAGAGGGTGTAAATTATAAAATTGGTTGCCGCTCTGGCAGTTTTGTGCAGTGAACGTAACGGCTGGAAATACAATTCCGAGATTAAGGCCATAGGAGATATGATCAAACGAAAATACTGGCCGGATGCATTTTATGAGAAAGCTGAGCTTATAGAGGGCCTTATCGTGTGTCCCTTTTGAATGATAAGATTTGAGGTTAGATAATTATACTGATCTCTATTGACCTTTTCCAAAATTTAGCATATTTAATGGAGTTTGCCGAAAAAGATGCCGTTCTTAGCGATTGCAACTTAGTTATCTGATACACTCAAAAAAATAAAACACCAAATAATATGGTATATAAGATGTGCAGTAACAAGATACTATATACGTTAATATGATGCCCTATTTCTAGATTTTATACGTTTTCTACATTTTCTTTCATGAGCACATTGGTGGTGCTCGCCAAAATTTAGTGGACCCTTTCGAGACCCTCTGTTGCGTCAATCTACTTCGGGCGAATAGACGATTAAGGGAGAGGCGGGAGAAGGGCATTGTGAATTTTGGCCAGAAAGCTTCTCAAATTAAAAGTCGTAGTGGGGGGACGAATTATTCTATCTGCCAGACACCCTAGCACTAGGACTAGACAGGGTGATTCCTGTTCTGAAAACTCTTCTTCCTATTGGTAGACACAACAAGAGGAAATCATGTGAACTTCGATTGAAATTGCTGTGATGTAAGTAATCTTAGAATAAATTACTACACATATTCTTGAAATTTTTCTACTCCAACTAGAGTTAAGGCGGATGTTTGGACAGTAATGTCCTTTATGCCATCACCATAGTAGCATATCATAGCCTAGCTTGCTAAAGATAAGCAATTCCTATATTCATTTCAAAAGTCTGGACCAAAATACTTTAAAACAAAATTGGAACCCGCCCCAAAATTTGTAACAAATAATATCAATTGAGTATGAATCACTACCAGTGCATTAAACTGCACAACTACATGTGTCTAACTAAACTTTTTGACCTAGAAGATATGCTAGCTTATAGTGCCAAGCCAGACGAGTAGCATCCTCAACCCCATGGAATTCCAGACAAAAGTTGAAAAAGGGTCCAGGTAGCAAGCTCTTGGAATTCTCCACTTCTTAGACACAAGTAGCGAACACAATCAAGGCACATTGATACGCACCTTTAGCTTTAGGCCTGGCTAGACTACTTTTCTATGAAAATATACAATATTATAGTTCTAATAATTTGCAACTTGATTCTCACATGCAGTGACGAGCCACTTTACACATTGTTCTTCTTGTTCATTTAGTAGGCCTTTCCGCACGACAAAAGGCCTTTTGGTTGTGAACTTCAACCTAGAAACTTCTCTGAGCTTTAAATTGTTTCCTGGCGACTCACACATGAAAAAATAAGGTTTGTTGCAGCCTAGTGAATCCTTGATCACTCTGGTCACCATTTAGTTGGAGGCAAAGCAGCCTGAGGTAGGTGACCTCTTTCCAGTAATCCTGAAATTTTCATACATAGATCTTCATCAGTCTTGTATTGCATAGTAACGGTATGCGTCACCTGCATATATTCTCAGTGAATTACGTAGTTCAGCATACTTGTTTGTACTGCACATATCCAAACTAGGGCGGTGGTATCATCCTGTATATTGATGTTTGTGTACCTGCATATACGTGGAATGATATTCCATGAAATATCACCAAAAGGAAAGGACCCCAGGAGAATCAACTACTACAGCAAGTAAAGCAGTCAAGAATTTGCTGTATATAAACATTTTTGCTATAAAGAAAGGCCATTCAATATGCCTGGACATTCAGAAGCATCTGAGGGAATTCAGTTCAAGAAGATCATCAATAAGTTAAGCGGACAGCCATCTTCGTATAGCAGAAAGTCAGATTATACGTTTGGCAGGACACTAGGAGCTGGATCTTTTGGTATTGTTAGACATGCTAGGAACAACGATACTGGGGAGGAGGTTGCAGTGAAAATCATCTTGAAAAAGGCGCTCAAGGGGAACGAAGATGCTGTTATCGAAGAGTTGAAGCTCTTGCAAGAGTTACAGCACCCACACATTGTAGGATTTAGAGACTGGTTTGAGTCAAAGGATAAATTCTATCTCGTGACACAGTTGGCTACAGGAGGTGAATTATTTGATAGGATTGTAAACAAGGGCCGCTTTACAGAACACGATGCTTCTTGTGTTATAGTCCAGATTTTGGAAGCTTTAATATATTTGCACCAGAAAGACATTGTTCATCGTGACTTAAAGCCGGAAAATATTCTCTACTTGGATGAGAGTGAAATCTCTAATGTTGTTTTGGCAGATTTTGGTATTGCAAAGAAGTTACAATCTCCTGATGAGAAGTTGATGTCATCTGCTGGTTCATTTGGCTATGCGGCACCTGAGGTGATATTAGGCGAAGGACATGGTAAACCATGTGATATATGGTCTCTTGGTGTTATAACCTACACTTTATTATGTGGATACTCCCCCTTTCGCTCAGAGAATGTTTCTGATTTCATTGATGAAGTCAGATACAACAATGCCGTCATTTTCCATGCTGAGTACTGGAAAGATGTCTCTAAGGATGCTAGACGTTTTATTGTCCAGGCACTTCAGTTCGATCCTGAAAGAAGACCTACTGCCAGCCAGCTCATGGAACTTCCTTGGTTGGTATCTGTGGCTGCAGAACACAAGCATGCAGATTTGTTACCAAACTTAAAGGAACGCTTCGATGCAAAGGCCAAGTTCAGACAGGCCATCCATTTGGTCAAATTGAACAACAAGATCAAGAAATTAAAGGAGCTCCAGACTGAAGAGGATGATGACCCTAATGAGATTAACTTATTTAATGACAAGATCGGTTCTGAAGGTGGCCATGAAACTGGTCCATTGAATTCATGGAAATTATTTAGTGATGCTCTCATGCATAAGCTGAATGACAAGAGTTCAGACCTGATTAAACTGACAAAGTCAACTCTGCAAGAAAAATCCGCATTGGCTGCTGATGTATTTGTTCAATTGGTACATGCTGCTACCGAGGACAAAGAGAGAGTCAGCAACTATAAAGAAGATTAATTTCATTCTACGTTGGACCATAGACTTTAACCACTCTGGGTTGCGAAATCCAAATAATCTGAATATAAATCGCATGTACTGTCTATAGGTGACAACTCCGTGTATATTGACTTTTCTGGGGTTATGCAAACACCAGTAAAATTAAGCAGAACACTGTCTGAATGATGTGTCACAACACATAAGAACGCACTCACTACTTATTAGTATGGGACCTAATCATACTTTTTTTAACTATAATTGGTAACTAATTTGATATTTCTTCGCTAGTTCTAGAACAATTACTCGGGTTGCATTAGATCAGTGTCTTTATGCTTGGTACTGGGGTAGATTTCATAGCCTTAAGGTGTAGGGGTGTTCTAATAGTCAAACATATCGAATCTATACGCTAATACACCAATATAATTCTGTGCTACGTATTTAGAGTTTCAATAGTTAAAACCTTGAGTCTACAGTTATCAAATTATAGCATAAAATATATTTATCGTATAATTAATTTGCATAGTTCACTACAATGAGTGAAAGCTCCAAGTTACTCTAAAATCATGGTTAACAATATGAAATGAATGTCTGGAATAATAACCTATTGCTCTATTACTTCACCTTAAGTTTTGATTTAAAAGAAATCATATCCTTCCCATTAATAAAATACAAAATCCAATCAATACCATCTTGCCATTAGCTCAAGATGGTAGAATCTATGGACTCATTAGGGAAAGGACTCTCTAAAGAGTATTGATTCATGTCAGTGTTCATGTCAAGAAGTGTCTGAAAATCATTCATTTGATATCCGACATTACCAGTTAAAGATGTATCCAACATCATAGGATTTGCCAGGTTTGGTGTCTGATCCATCATTGGGTCCTCTAAGTGGTTCATCCTGGAAGGGTCACCTAATAACTCATTCAATAATGGAGATTCTTGGGACATGGAAGGAACCAGAGCTACTTGATCTTGGGCTCTTTGAGAATGATCAAAAAGAGATGGTGGTGCTCCAGATCCTGGACCTGATACCATATGATTCTCTGTAGCAAATTTAGCCAAATCTGGATAAGAAAATGCTTTTACATTCAAACCAGGCTCTTGCTGGTCAAACATGTTGAAATTATTATTCATCAATGACAGGTTTAAGTCAAATGACTCTAGCACAGGCACTTCGTACTGAAGCTTATACTCCTCTGGCTTTATCAGCATAGGTAAATTGTTCATTAATGACTGTCTCGATGCAACCAAGTTCTCGGATGCAGAAGAATTATGCTTGGATTTCTTCGATGGAGGTGCAATCACATCTTCTGGGGTATTTGGTTCGTTAGTAGATGGTGGAACATATTCGGGATGAATGGAGTGGATCTTTCCGGATTCCTTAAGACCCTTGATATGTTCCCAGCATTTGTCTCCATAAGTCTTTGGAGTCAATCCAGTGACCGACTTGAAGACACGATGAAAGTGCCAAGCAGACAATTTAGACTTTGCTGCCAATTCCTTGAATCCCAAAACTCCTCCTCTTCTTCTCTTCTTTTTTGAACTTCCTCCCGGGCTTGGAGTACCATCAGGAGATCTCGGAGCCTTAGGTGTTTGTGGTTGGAATATGCTCATAGCGGCTGCCAAAGCCAAATGTCTGCAAGCTAAATCTACTAACCTGTAGTGATCTGAATCGTTCTTTGATAATGACGCATTTTCAAAATCTTTTGAAAACTTGCCATCATAGTTTATGGCGGGCATGGAGCTTCTGCGAGAGAACTGTGCATCACTGGCCCTTTTATTTTCTATAATATTCTCCTTAATTGTTCTGTTGTTTCTCTCTTCATTCTCATCCAACAATGGTTGCATAAAACCGATCTTTTCATTAACTTCAGCCACACAGTTAATTAATAACTGTACATCAATGGCTGAAGCACTTGCCGGGTCACAATATTCACATGGTATGTATGCCAATGCAAGTGCCTCATTTAGGGTATCAACAAATTTGATTTCTGACTTTAAGTTGGTATCTGGTCTGGAGTCACAGTCAGGGCGGCAACAGTATTTGGATACTTTATTACAAACGTAAAAAGATCCGGCTGCAAATGGGTCGCTGAACTGGTATGCCCTCCATTTAGATGCTTCAGATGAGTACACCATTTTTATCTACCTTCGGTAAGAAGTTAGTTGTTTAGGTTCTCTTATATCTTTTGGTATAAGCGACTTGTAGGCTCAAACCAAATTATCACTGCTTATTTTAACAATGTATATATCAAATAGATGTCTGAATATCAGTATTATGACTGTATTATACCTATTGAAAACAAGTTATAGAGTTGATTTAGTACTGATAAATTGTTTGATCCAATTGACCACTATATTAGAAATGGAAGCTGGAAGAAGCTCCTTATATAGGTGTCTTAAATTCTTCGTATGTCACCTGATGTGTTAAATTCAGGTTGCGTTGTTTAAAAGCACTGGTGCTGAACCCGCGAAATGACGGTGCATTTGCAGGATGGCGGGACTCCGGAATTTAGGTTGAGGTAATAGAAGAAAGTCGCCTGAGGCTGAGTGTGTCTCAGGTGGGCTAGTAAGATTATTATATGTAGGTGTTGTAGGAAATCCGTCCCTCGGAACTAGTGAGGCGAGTGAGGATGCAGCATGGGGATAAGAGCTAGTCATCAATAAAACCGCTAAAGTTAGCCAGGGACTACTCTCAAGAATGAGGAACGGTCAGCCGAAACTGGTTACGTAAAAGTGGCTAGAGAGGCGGGATGCAGGGGCGAGTTTGGATAAGAGTGGAGATGGCAGCGTGGTCTTAGACTCGGGAAGGTTGGGTGAGTTCAATGCAGGCATAGATAGTCGGCACTCGTGAGAGAGATTTTGCCGGCCATATAAATTTTGTACCAACCGATATCCGATGCAAGTGAAGGCAAACTTTGTTAGTAAAAATGTAAAGAAATAGTGATACACAAGTTAAAGAGTTTCAAGATGCTGTAGGTTTGACAAGTTATGTAGAGATCAGCGATGACGATGATGATGATGATGATGACGATGATGATGACGATGATGATGACGTTGATGATGACGTTGATGATGATCATGATGATGTCAATAACAGGAGATATCATACAGTGCTAACAAGTTGAGGCAATGTCTTGGAACTGTTATGCAGGCAATGAATTATACAGATAAAATTATCACTTAGCTTGGTATTAACATGTGAGGAGGTTGATGTGCAGAATGGAAATATCAGTGGCTGCACATCAAACGGTATACCGGCCCAACTGTTTTTTACGCCCAATTGGGAAATTCGCTGGGTGTGGAAGGTTGAAGTAGTTCAGGCATAATGGGACTCCGATATTTAGAACCACGGATTGCCTTTCCTCTATCCTCCGGATAACTGTTTACCCACTGTACAGATATGATATCATCAAATATACTGCACCTAACAACATGTCTGCATCTAATCCAGGTGTTGGACCCTCTCTCCAGCCATATGTGACTCGAGGTTGCATATCCGGTTGCAAAAGAGAGGGTGACGTAAGATGGTCGGAAGTAAGATAATTTAGTATTGCATTCGCCACATATGAATTTGCTAAGTTTAGTTATAGCTTAAGAACGGCTAGCGTTGCGCTGAAACTACTGAAAGTAAGAGACTAGCTAAGGCGGGTATATACGGACTAAGAACTCTAAATAATTGATTAAAATTAGCCGACATGTGAGACAATATCTAGTTTTTGATGTTACACTGAGGAAATTTTCAACCTACTGTGGCTATAGAACCGCTCTAGATTATAGCATTGGGGTTACTACTAGTGCTGATCAATGCCCTGAATACCATCTCTTTTAATTTGTTCTATTATTTTTAGTGACTGGTGTGAATCAAACTTTAACTCTAACGAATAAAGTAATTTTTGGCGCTCCATATCAGGGCCGCGATATCAAATTTCCAAGGATGACTGGGTGCATCATATGGTCAATGGTTATTCCCATATGGGTAGGCGGAAGGCTAGCCAACACTAGCCAACATGATGAACTCCATTTGAAGTCCAGAAGTTATGTTTTAGCCTAAGTGGAGGACCCTGGACTTCCGTGAGCTTTTTTTCCCCAAAAAAATATCTTGACGCTTGTGATCTGGAGTTGATTAAACGCTATCTACAAAATCTCATAATTTAGATCAAAAATTTCTTGGTAAATTTGCATAGCCTTGTACAATTGAATTTCTCTCGGTCGATAATTGCTATCCAATTCTACACATATTCCCGTCCCATGCATTAACGAAAGTTGCACAGACAATTTGGCACTATTTTGACCAAGTTAAAACTAAATGTGATTTTGTCAATTTCACTTTGACATTTTATGTTTAGCGCGACCCAAGTCTTGGGAAGCGATTACGAAGCTCACTGGTAGCCATGCGGAGAAAATACCGGTACTCCGCTCTCCCGATAAGTTCCTTGGCCCCCTCTGTTATTACTTCAATCGTCACTAATCCTGCCTCTCAACAAGAGATCACGTCCCTTCATGTTAGTGTACTTGTAATTCTGCAACAGGGATGTTGAATAGATGCAATTACATGGCTCAATGTGCATATTGCATGCAAAGTCAGGGGATATGTTGTATATGCACACGGTTTCGTGTGCAAGCGAACATGAGATCCCCTGATTGTCTCAAGAATCGTCTCTCAGCGCCGCACTGCTGCTTACAGTCCTGCATTAGTCATGTTTCATGCCTTATGATATAACTAACTTAGCCTCCAAGTACTCTTGATGCATGAGCCACAATATCACATGTAAGATACATCCGACTTATACTTTATAAATCTGGTATTATATGCAGGTGTTTATGAGCTCAGAAATCATATTATGAAATATGTTTTTTCACTGGAAACTACTTTGTGCATTGTTAAGTAGAGTAGAGTAATTAGTAAACAAGGTTAATAGTGAATATTTTGATAGAACTCAATGGAAGGCTTGGAAAGACGTCATGAAGGGCATCAACACACTGCTAACATAAAGTATGGTTACGGGGTGTTTGCCCTCTCAGGGTTGTATTTGTGTGTGGTATTACTAAGTAAGCGATGGAAACAGACTCATTATGCTGCTAAGAAGCTGCAACTTTCATCAAGATTGGCTAAAGTCGAAGTTCCCGCATGGGGGCACTTTGTAGGCTGGTGTATCGTTTTATTGGCTATAGGGGTATTCAAAGTAGAAACATACACCATGGCTATTAAGAGATTTGGAAGGATGGCATACTGTTTGGTGCCACTCAATTTATTGTTGGTAGTTCGCCCAAATGTGATAAACTACTTAGAATTTGTGAATTTGCATAAATGGATTTCACGTACTATTATCGCATCAGCATCTATTCATAGTTTTGGATACTATTATATGTGGGCATTTCAGGGTACCATTATCTCTAAGCTGTTCAAGCTTTGGAATGCTTTGGGAATTATAACTTTTATTATGTGTTTCATATTATTATTCATTTCCGTCAAAATGTTCAGAAGATATTCGTATAGAATATTTTACGTTTACCACAACATTGCATTTTCAGCTTTTGTTATATTGATAATTCTTCATGCCAGGCCGGGTGTTGGAATAATAGCTACTATCAATTTGGTACTCCTTATAATCCAGATATACATGCGTTTTGGTCGTAGCTTTGCAATTGACGACTTAAAAGTCACAGAGATAGAGTCATCAAACTTGCAGATGGTTCTGTTCAGCAGGCCAGCTAACTATCCTCCGTGGACCCCTGGATCTCATATAAGACTTAGTCCTAGAGGAAACTTTGCATTCGCTACACACCCATTCACAATTGCCTCCAACTCTTCCGATAAGGCAATCGAACTCGTCATAAAGAGACCCGGAAACCTCGACCTTTCTAGTAATTCTACTTATCTGTTGTCATATCCATTTGCATCCGTATCACCAAACTTTTTTGAGGATTCTGAGAACGTTGTTATCGTTTGCGGAGGCTCTGGAATTTCTTATGGGCTTCCTATTTTCAATTATTTGAAGGATGCAAAGTCAAAATCAGTAACTTTAATCTGGTGTACAAGGTCCAAGAATGATACTATCACATTAAGGAACTGCCTTCATACGGAAGATATTCAGGTGTTCATCACAGGAAATATTTTCACTCAGGATGAACCTGATGTGGAAGGACAGGGCCCAGATGAAAGTATAGAACTTGACACAATATCTGCGTCTGAAGCATTGCTTACTCTGGAGCTGCATGACAAACCGCAATATAAGGTGCAACTTGGAAGACCACCTTTCGAGCAACTACTTCCTACATATCTTTCGGATACCAATCTTAACAATTGGTTGGTCGCATGTGGCCCACAGTCATTAATAGATGACTGCAATATTTGGGCCAGAGCTAACGATGTGCATTTTATGGCAGAACTATATGAAATGTGAGAGAAGAATGGTTATATTTATTATCACGCGGCATATGTATATTTCTGATAACTTGACAGTTTCAACATGTAGTGCTAAATAAGTAGGAAAGAAAGGATTAATTACGCGAAGGTCTGAAAACACCACCGAAAAAAAAATGTATAGAAAGTAATGAGAGCTCGCACTCAGGATTGAACTAAGGACCAACAGATTTGCAATCTGCTGCGCTACCACTGCGCCATACGAGCCAATTCTCAAATAAATTAGGGCAGATTCTCTATACCTCCATGAATACGATAAGTATATATGAATTAATTTATCTATTAGTTGTTTGAATAAAACATCATATTTTATGTTTTTTTGATCCAATTGATTCTTTTTGTAAATTTGATTAAAATCAATTGTTGTTAAAAGCAGAGTCTATATAAACAGGTAATTTCTTTTCTACTGAAACGTGTATCTCTGCTTTTATAAGCAACTGCTGGATATGTGAGGTAATGCTGCGTATATTACCAACATTATCGATCTAATGATTGCTGTTACGGCCTACCCGATTGCCAATAGTTCCAGTTTGTGTAAAGACCATGTGTGAAATATTCAGACCTCAGGGATCACTTTACTTCCAGTCTAATTTTTGATTTGCATTCATTCATATAGAGGAGCGAAACAGTAGTACTGATCCCAAAATTATTACCGTAAAGACCTTTTTGCAGAAAGCAAACAAAATTGTGTGACACAATTCTTTTTATCTGTGGAGCTGTCAGAACATCACCTGTGATGGCAGATTATGTTCCACCCCTTAATTTGGGACATGGACCTTGGTCTAATGCTTAAAGAGCATCGCCAAATGTCGCATGTCGCGATATCTAGTCTACTGTAATATGTCTTGAGATCGATAAATGACTCCCAAAAGCAGCCAGTGGTTTTAAGCAAAAAAGCGAACAAGGCGACATTAGAAGATTTCAGAAGCTGGTA
>JAJMEX010000034.1:0-88157 GCA_030574375.1 Priceomyces castillae
TAGTTGGTTATGGCATCTGCTTAACACGCAGAACGTCCCCAGTTCGATCCTGGGCAGAATCATTTTTTTTTTTTCATTCGGATATTCCTATCGAAGGCTGAAATTAACTTCGATTCAGGCTTGAATTGGTTCAGATTGAACCAGACAAACAATATAGAACTATATGTTGTCCAAATGGTTGAAATTGTTCCATTTGCAATTGCTTGCTTGTAAATAACTGGAAATCTCCAACACCTGGATCATATGCGGTCTTTGTAGGAATATGGGTCAGATAATTTCAATTGTTTCACTAACATCCGCTCGAAGAAATGAAATTGTTAATGGAGGTTTAGTCAGTAGGCACGTAGGTAGAGTTATGCTTTTAGACTATAACTATTTATGAAGAAATGTGGTTAATCTATATATCTACAGGCTCAAAAGAACTTTGTGTAACTAAATTCTCGGTATTTGGTTTTCGTCCAACCAACTTTCGATAAATTTCAATCAATGGAAATAAAGGCAGACATTTACCAACTGAAAAGTCCGTCAATAGAGAAGCTAGGAAGTAAGTAAAGCATAAATATCACGACAAGGATATATCCATTAGAATCACTGTCATTAAATGCTCAATTATTTTTTAATGATGTTTTAATGAATACCCTTTTGATGAAAAATGTTTACATGTACTAATCAATTTAGAATGTCTTCAGAACAAAGTGCCGTTACAAAACCTTCGCAAAATCTACTTAATGATAAGGTAAGTAAACTAAATTGGATCCGACGTAACTTCAATCAGTAATGTCAGCTGATTTTATGACTTTAAATCAGATTCGAGATATCAAGTATTCAGATTTCCTTCTTGAGGCACTCTGTTTTCTTATGACAGTCAATATTTGATGATTTATATACTAACTTCATTCAGTGGGACGTTGTGTTATCCAACGCATTAATTAAGACCGGTTTAGGTTTTGGTGGTGGTGTCCTTGCATCAGTCTTGTTTTTCAGAAGAAGATCATTCCCTGTTTGGATTGGTGTTGGTTTTGGATTAGGTAGAGGATACTCCGAGGGTGATGCTATCTTTAGATCTAACCATGGTTTGAGAAATGTTAAAGCATAAATGCTTGCGTGGGAAATATGAACAAACTTCAATTTAGTTAAGTTATTTGGCCATCCAAAAGCTATTTATTTCTAAGACCAGGTCATGAACGATATACTGATCATGGTGTTTATATCTCTGCTGTTTTTTTCCTTTTTCATATTGAGAAAAGGACATTGTGGATGTAAACATCTTTTATAACCAAAACAAAATATCCCCTAAAACTAACATATCCATTTGAGATATCCACAACCATATGCAATTAATGAGGTAACCAAATCTACGGTATGACGATGAATCACAGATACGTAATCCTTAGAATGAGGTATTCTAATTTTTGTAAACAAAATGTGGATTTTACATGTCATCTCTTTTACTAGATAAGTAACGCAAATAAAGAATATTAGAGCCCCTAACATGAATTATATTTAAGTTGAGACTCTCGTGAAAGACAATACAGCATTCTGCTTTAGATGTAGGTGAGTATTATCAAATCTAATGTAGTTACATTTGTTGCGCGTTAAAAAGCGAAATTAAGAAAGCTGATATTAAATATTATCTCTATATAGCATGAGCAACGACTTAAACCAAATAGCAAATGGCAATATAGACCTATATGACTTCTTAGAGGTGTCATCTGTGGCTACTGAAAATGATATTAGACGCCAATATAGGAAAAAAGCGTTATTGTTTCACCCTGATAAAGCCACCGGTAATGTAGAGAAATTCAACTTATTATCTAAGATATATGAGATTTTAACAGATCCTAAACTTAAAAGTGACTATGATACTATAAGGAAAATTAAAAGAAAGAAGGAGGTGAGGTCCGAAAAGCTCAATGAGCTTACGAATAAATTTCGTGATGAGCTAGAAAAGGCAGAAAAGGAATTTAGGTTCAGGCTGAATACTGATATCAATGACGATGAATTGATCAAGAAGAGAAAATGGCAAAACAACATAGACCAACTAAGAGAGGAAGGCCTCAAAAAGCGGCGAAAGTTAGAGGAATCATCTATAAAGCATACAAGTACAAACATAGCAATACCGACAACTGCTTTTATTTCTATGATCCCAGTTAACAAATATTTTTCATTTGCATCGTCTGAAGACTCCACACTCGTTAAAGTCAAGTGGAAATATAAACCAGAGTTGAAGGGGTTAATTACACCCGATGTCTTGAAAGAGATCATGGCAATTTTTGGTACGATCAAGGAATGTGTTATCGATGATAAGAAATCAAGATACGAGACGGCCCTAGTAGAATATACCAATAGCTCAGATGCTTTAAAAGCAGTAACACATAACTATAGATCTTCTGCAAGCTTGTGGGATGGGACAAGGGTAAGGAAACTAGCCAGTCTTTTACGAGAGTGTACATTTTCAAATGGAATTAACACCAATGAATCAAGAAACATCGCCCAAGTACTTTATGACAAGAAAATAACAGAAGAGATTCTAGCTCCACCCAACAAAGACATTGATCCTGTATTACAGAAGTTAATTTTGAAACAATTTGATCTGTAAAACCTGTATCTGACGTGGTTGTAGTAGAATTGCCTAGACAGCTACAACCAAGCCTTTTCATGATTTATTTATTTACGACATTAATGTGTATTATACAATACTAGACATTTCAAGAAAGTGTAGATCTGTAACCAACCTGAAGTGCCAACGTCGAATGCTTGAGTAAAATTAATTAAAACTACAAGATACAAAAATCTCAATATTTATAAATGGACATTAGAGAAAAGTAAAAAGAAGTCAGTCATCCCTCCATTTAACAAATACCTCATCAGTTCTAAACCTTTGTGTAGTTACAGTGTCTCTAAGATCATTTGTTTGACCCGTACGAAAACTCAATAAACCTGCATGTGCAATCATGATTCCATTATCAATACAAAAACGTTCGTCTGTCGCATAAACCTGTCCATTTTTTCTGCTTTGAGCCATAATACCCATCATTTCCTGGAGCCTCTCATTAGATCCCACCCCTCCAACAATGAGAACATCACTACTATTGACATGGGCCATTGCCCTTTCAGTTATCTCAACTAACATAGCAAATAAATTCTCCTGCAACGAGAAACATAAATCTTCAGGGGTAATCAATTCACCAGTTTCTTCATCTCTAGGCTTAGCTCCTTTCTCTGAGAATAATCCCTTAGCGATGCCATCAATATGCGCCAAAATACCTGACATCGAAAGATCCATTCCTTTGACAGTATAAGGTAAAGTAACTAAGTGTTTACCCTTTTTAGCCATTTGCTCTATATTATAACCAGGAGCTGGTTCATTAGGTATTCTCAAAGTTCTAGCAAACCTGTCTAAGCAGTTACCAATAGCAATATCTAATGTTTCTCCAAAAATTCTATATCTCTGTCTTGAGTATGCAATAATTTGGGTATTTCCACCACTGACGTAAAGGACAACTGGATTTTGTGCACCAGTTATTTCCCTTCCCATCTCTATATGCCCCACACAATGATTCACCCCAACAATTGGGATATCCCATAACTGACTCAACGTTCTAGCAACAACGACCACACTCTGGAGTGGAGCACCCATTCCGGGGCCCTGTGTGAAGCAAATACAATCAATTTCACTTCCTTTAACTTTTGCATCGACTAATGATTTTTTGATTATCCTATTTACCCAATTTCTATGATGTCTTGCGGTATCTCTGGGTAAAAACCCTTCTCCTGGAGGAGTTACATAGGTATCTCTCACATTTGATAAAACTTCAGCTCTATTTTCCTGAGTTAATTGACCTAACTTATGCTTGACGACACCAACACCAAGCTTATTAGCAGATCCCTCTAATCCAAGTGCGATGTAATAACCTTTACCAGGTTTGGCATAACTATCAAGATCGACGACCATATATTCTTCAATAAGCTAACTAACTCCTTCAAATATTAGGACCTTCATCTGAATATTTTTTTAAACGGCGTATATGCAGTTCCGCAAAAACTATAAACAAAGATAAATACTGTTGTTATCAAGTAAACACTAAACTCATCTGACTTGACTAAAATGCCATCGCTTTCATACTTTTTAGAGCGCACAGAGCAATCATTAGACTCATTACGAAGTTTGAAGTTCGATCCTCCAGGAATTTTTACTAATGCAATAGTTTCAAATCCTGAAATAACAAGGCTCTTGAAAGACCCGTCTGCAGACGAGAATTCACTTTATAAGATCAAAAAAACAAGTCAGAAGAACCGCATACTTGGGACAAGCCCAGAAAGAATAGATGGAAAGTCATCTTATGTGAATCAGAGTTTCAGTCAAGCTCCAAACCATGATGATGAAAGACGTACAGCAGTAATGTTACCTAAATTAACAGAGAGGAGCGATCTCGAGATAGATTTAAATTCATCTCCTACAAGGTCACAGCTACTGAGTAGGAAGGGCAATTTGCTAATAAAGGAAACAAATGACTTAGAGCAACTTTTTGAAAGTGTGTTAGAAGCTGTTGAAAAGTATCCCAATCTACTTAATGATTATGATGAACTAGTTACGAAATTACTCAAATACAAGAAGGATTACAACATCTTAGCAGACGAAATAAATGGATTAGAAAATGAAATTCAACACCAAAGAGAAGAGCTCAATTACTTAAATATCAACTATAGCGATCTTAACAGTCCAATAAAGTCAGGTTCTGATCATACGCATCAAAGTCAGGAAGAAGAGACCGAAAAGATAGATATTGATGAATATCTTGAACGGGAAGAGGAAGAGATCAGAGAATTAGAGGAAAAGTTGAATGAAAGGCAAATACCTGGCTTTGGCTTTTAGGACAAATATGTATGACGACTGATAGAGCATGATGCCACATATAACTACAATAATTTAATAAAAAGGGTTCGAATCCTGTCTATTACTATACACAATGTAAATTGATTTAGTTAAGGGAAGAAAGGATATCGGAGTCACCAGCATCAAGAACAGCTAAGGTTCCGACTCTGAATAACTTACCGCAAACAGTACCCAATTCGTTGTTACCACCTTGGAAGTAGTAAACTTGAGTCTTAGACAACATAGCGTAGTACTCCAATTCAGACTTTCTCAAGACTGGAGTGTTACCAGCAATGATAACCAACTTGGCCTTACCAGTTCTCAATGACTTGACAACTGACTTGTAACCCAAGGTGTACTTACCAGACTTGACAACCAAACCTAATTTGGCGTTGATGTTTTCTTGGTTCTTAGCGGATTTTGGTGCCTAATGAATGTTAGTAAAATGCTCAGACAAAACTGAGACTATAACGACTGAAGGATAACATTTCCACAACAATTAAGTAGCTTAATATTTAATCCATAAGGATATAACGTAATATATTGTGCACTTTATTAGCTGTGTGCATCTCATCGTGAGATGTTAACTCTTCGATAACAATATCACCAGGATTATTGGAATCAGCTTCTCAGAAGCTATATTAGTCGTAGTCTATGTTAGAAATATACTGACCATCTCTGTGTTAGTTCTATTACACTCCGGTCTTAATGGATTAAGTGGAAAATGATTATTTAAAAGGAAATAAAAATCAAATTTAATAGTACGATTATATTGAAAAATTTTCAGGTACCTAGCCATCCAAACACCCATACCTGACTAGCCATCATCAAGATTCGCGACATTATTGTCTACCATGTCACGACATAGGACATCACTGCGAAAAAGGTTATATTCTCTACATACCGTCTAGATGAAGCAGCGTTTTCTTCAAAACAGTCAAACTATCACGTGATCTAATTGTGACATTGAGATTAGGGAACAATTTAGTCTCCAGTACACTTCGTTACAAAATGGATTTTGTGACACATTTGTGTTTGTGTAACCTCGCATTTTTTTCCTCATACCTAGCTACTCCCACAGTGAGGACTCCAACCAGGTGAAAAATTGTTCATAAAATTTTACTCTTACATTATAAATTTTAGTGAAGGAAAGCTTATTGTTATAAGGATAGAGGTATGTTGAGACGAACTATATGAGCAAATAAAGACTAGTATACGTTAGAAGGAACCGAATGTAAAAGAGAATCTATAGTATGTGGTGATTATCAAATTATGTGGTGATTATCAAATTATGTGGAAGGCATAGTCTTGGACGACAGAGTTGAATACGAAGTATAACGAGTATAAACGAATGGTATGACTTCAGAGGACTTTTAGGATTATAAGTAGACGAATGGAAGAGACGACTCGAAACTAGAGCTTATAATAACATTAAGGTGTCAAATGGGTATTTTCATTCAACATTTAAATTTAATACATGAAAGGTGGAAAATTGGTAATCAGTCGGGTTATATAAAGATGTTAAGCCTATATCAAAGATGTAACCGGTTCCTTCTTGTCGAGACTAGGTAATTTGCGTATTTGTTGAAGGTATACTAACAATATTTTAGTAAAAATGAAGGTTGAAGTTGATTCCTTTTCTGGTGCTAAGATCTACCCAGGTAGAGGTACCTTGTTTGTCAGAGGTGACTCCAAGATCTTCAGATTCCAATCATCTAAGTCCGCCTCTTTGTTCCAACAAAGAAAGAACCCAAGAAGAATTGCTTGGACTGTATTGTACAGAAGACAACACAAGAAGGGTATCTCTGAAGAGGCCTCTAAGAAGAGATCTAGAAAGACCGTCAAGAACCAAAGAGCTATTGTCGGTGCTTCATTAGAATTAATCAAAGAGAGAAGATCCATGAAGCCAGCTGACAAGAAGGCTCAAAGAGAATCTAAGTTGGCTAAGGACAAGGAAAGTAAGAAGGCTGCCAAGGCTGCTAGAAAGGCTGAAAAGGCCAAGTCTGCCGCTTCTGGTGCTCATTCCAAGTTTTCCAAACAACAACAAAAGGGTGCTTTCCAAAAAGTTCAAGCCACCTCTCGTTAAGTTTTCGAACTTATTTAACAATGTATTGTAAGTATGTTGGTGGGTTCTTTTAGAAGAATTCTTTTTAATGTATGTTCTTTGAAATAGCATATATAAATGTGAATTCACATCATAGTACGTTATTCTAGATGACGCTACTATGATAAAAAATGGATTCCTGTAAATGAAAAATTGAAATCAAATATTCGATATACTATATGTTACGTTGAAATACATAATCTTGAATAATATAAATTAAATTAAATCAAAAAACAAATGTGGCAGCAAATTCGATCACTTATAAATATTCCTTAACTTGTTCCTCCTGATACTTCCAAAGTCTTTCTCCATTCTCCCCATTACCTGCTTCAACAAGGTCACTTCTAATGAGTCCAAACTTACCCAATGGCACCACATGTTTTCCATTATCTTCAGTAGTGATATCTGGTGATATTGCAGCATAAGCTTCAGTGTAGCCACCATAAATAGACTTATGTAATAAATTAGTGAGATACTTTCTCACGAGAACATGGCCGTATCTTTGGAGTTCAGATTTTAATATACCTGGTGCCAAACTGACTGACACGACATTGTCCGCTTCAGGATGCTGAATATTCCACTGGATAGAGTTAATGATATTTGCGGCTTTAGATTGCCCATAGGCTTTAAGCCACGATTCATCTTTTTTCTCATAGTTGACATCAGACCAGTTCACACCACCTTTTGGAGCATTGAATTGAGCAATGGATGATACCCATACGATACGACTAAGGTTCTTAGGGTTTGTCTTTGATGTTTCAATAAAAAGTGGATCGAGGAGCTTTTGAAACAAAAAATGGCCAATAACATTTGTACCCCATTGAAGTTCATACCCTTGCGTTGTCTTGGATCCAGCTGGTGGCATCATCACTCCAGCATTATGAATAATGATATCAACTCTCTTCTCCAACAGTAAAAACTTCTCAATTCCAGGTTTGATAGATGTAAGGTCACCTAAATCTAATTGAATGTAAGTGATATCCACGTCACTTTTACCGAATTCTTTCTTAATCTCAGCCTTTTGGGACTCAATTGCTTTAAGATTCCTCGATTCACTCCTTCCAAAGATATAGATTTTGGCATTAGCAGCACCTGCAAGTAGTTTGACGGTTTCATATCCAATTCCAGAGTTTCCCCCAGTAATTGCAACAACTTTTCCAGAATAGTCTGGATAGTCACTTGGTGAAAACTGAAGCTTTCCTGGGAAGAGCTGTGTGTAGTATACTTTTGCCAATTCCATATTTCTTATGTCGATGTTAGTATTTGTATTCAGAAGGTAAAATTGAATGTCAGCAATAAATATATAAAAATGAAATTATCACAAGATAATTTTACTGAGGAGAATATAGCTTGCATTTTAGTTATTTAAGGTACCGTCTAAAATTGCCATCCATGAATTTGAGAACAGTACGGCATATAAAGTTCCATCTGATTAAACCAGGATTATCTCCTACTTTGAACACCGATGATGTACGTGACATCACTGGTAGTTTAAAAACATATGTGCAACTTGTAATTTTAATAAAATTTGTATTATGCAATATGGAATTAATAGTAATGTTTGCAATACGTTATTGTTAAACCAGGGGTAGACTACCTAGCTTGTATTCGCCAGATACAAAGGTATCTCCAGGGCCTAAAAACTCAGGCATTCTACTTAAGACTAGCTCAGTTTCGTCATCGGTTACACTAAATCCGAAGTAAAATGACTGCGTGCTGTGACAATAGATAAGATGGGAGTCACCATCGGAAAGACGTCTAAGTACAACTACGACTCCAACGTAAACAATCTTGTTACCGTCGTCATCGCAGGCACTCAAGCTGTAGTGACTAGCATGATCGCCAATGATACGGACCAAATTCTCTGCATAACGATAACAATCTAAAGGGTCGAGATGGTGCACCACATAACTAGCGAGCTGCATCTGCATGATATCTTCGCCATTGCCACTACACATACATGATAGTTCGTATCCATCTTTGGTGTAGCTATCAATAGCGCAACCAACAAGTGCTGCACATCCTATTCTTCCAGGAAGCTTAAAAAAATTTCCCCCGGATGAGGTTGCAATATTGACAGATGATCCTTGAACAGATAAAATACCTATAGTATCACTGACTTCATCTTCATCAAAATCTTCAAAAGGTGGAACTTCTTCATCAAACAACAGACCCCTGAATCGATCGTAGAACTCCTGCAGTCTATGTGATACCACATAATTTTGGGCCTCTTTTTCAAGATCAATTTGAACTGCACCTTGAGGCCAAGTAAGATCCGCATTTGCCAGATAGTCTATTAATAATGGTGCTGTAAGTTTGTATTTATTGCCTTTGCTGTCATACAACAGCTGGAGTTTTGAATATTCTTTTAAGGTTTCTGAAATAGGGTACTTCATGGTTATGTTATACATGGCGCCTTGCGATACTCGTTTACCATCCTCAACCTTAATGAAGCTGGAATCACATTTTACAGCTCCTTTTATGTTCAAAGAAGATCCATATCCAGTATTAGTCAAAACTGTTCCTTCCAAAAATCGACTAGCACTGACCCAATCGGATTCCTTCAAAGTTCTCCGGAGGATAATCTTATACTTGTCCTTCTTGTTAATGGAATGGTTGCCTGCTCCTATATGGGCTAATATTATACCTTTGACCATTGTACAACTCCTTTAAGCAAAATATGTTAAGGCACTTTTTTTAAAAAATTAAATTTGACACACCCAACATTAGATCTTGATAACTGGCAATTGAGCAGGGGATTTGAAGCAGTGTTAAATTTGAAAAGAAATATGCTGGTCCAATTACTTTCAATAACTTTGGTTATTCACTTGGTTCCTCTTTCAATAGTTAGTACCAGGTGTTAAGTTAATTGCTCAAGCCATAAATGAGAATAATATACAGGAATATTATTTAGAGTTATAGTGTATAAAGATAACGAGAATATTGTAAATCAAGATGAAGCACATGTAGAATGACACCAAAAAAGATATGAAATGACACTCAAATTCAAAGACTTTGGGTATATTGGCTTTGGTATATATCAAGATATCAAAAACAGACTACCTTATTACAAGTCTGATTTTACAGATGGGTGGAATTATCGTGTGGTTCCATCAACTACTTACGTTTTCTTCACTAACGTATTACCAGCAATTGCATTTGCCCAAGATATGTTGGACAAGACTCATGGGATGTATGGACTTAATGAAGTTTTAATGAGTTCAGCCATAGCGGGGGTTGTTTTTGGACTATTTGCCGGGCAGCCTCTCTGTATAGTAGGAGTTACAGGGCCCATCTCCATTTTCAGTTACACCGTTTATATTTTAATACAACCCCGAGGAACTCCATACTTTCCTTTCATGTGTTGGATATACTTGTGGTCCATGGTGTTTCATGTCATAATAGCATTTGGAAACTTAATTTCATTTCTAAAAATAATAAGTAACTATTCTTGTGATGTATTCGGATTCTTCATTTGCCTCGTTTATATACAAAAAGGTATTCAGATATTGAACAACCAATTTCATCATGTGGGATTGGCGAGTGGTTACTGCTCTGTGATGATAAGTTTACTAATGATTATACTAGGTGTCGGCTCAGGAATTTTTGGCCAGCAACTTCATTATTTCAAAACTCCAGTACGCAAAATATTCAGTGATTATGGAGTGCCTGCAGCCGTTATATTTTTCACTGGATTCGTTCATTTTGGGAGCTTCCTAAATGATACCACATTGGCAAGGTTACCAACTACATCATCTTTTGAGCCTACAGCAAATGGATTTGCACGGCCCCATGGTTGGTTTATTCACTTTTGGCCAGGTTCAAACATATCTGTGAGTGATATGTTTTTAGCAATTCCATTTGCCATCTTGCTTACATTTTTATTTTACTTTGATCATAATGTTTCTTCCCTTATGTGCCTGCTGAAACAATATCCTCTCAGAAAACCATCGGCTTTTCATTGGGATTTCTTTCTTCTTGGGATCACAACAGGAGTTGCAGGATTATTAGGATTACCACCTCCAAATGGACTTATACCACAAGCTCCTCTACACACAGAGTCATTGGTAATTCATGATAGAAATGGGAAGGCAGTATCTGTTGTAGAACAAAGAATAACGAACACTGTTCAAGGAATTTTCACATTCGTTTTAATGACGAAGCCATTTTTGGTTGTTCTTGGATTAATACCTCAAGCTGTATTAGCGGGCTTATTTTTTGTAATGGGAATCACTGGTTTAAATGGCAATATAATTACTAATAGAATAAGATTTTTATTTATAGAATCTTCTTATATTGTGAATGACCCATCCTGTCCTCAGGTATTTAAGGATATCCAACTGTTGGAAAATAAAAAGTGGTTCTATGTATATTTGATATTACAATTGATTGCTTGTGGGTTTGAGTTTGGCATTACATTGACTAGAGGGGCTGTCGGTTTTCCTGGCGTATTGATGTTTTTTGCTATTTGTGCAGAGTGGATCTGGCCCTTAATCATTCCTAGAGAAGAATTAGAAAAGTTAGATGGTGAGGTTGCTGATGATGTGGTTCTTCAAAGTTTGCATGTAGTATCTAGGTATACAAATGATAAATTATCAGAGAATGTGGAAATTCAAAAACCTCCAGACATTGAAATGTCCAATGACTTCTCTGAAAGCATTTAATCTATAATTTAATAGATACGATATAACACACATTGCAGGCTATTAGGCTAATTATGTAGATATCAAATTCACTCTTTTTTACCGCCAGTATCTATTGTTTAGTTTACATCAAATAGGTGCTTATGAATATTTGTATTCAAAACTGTGAGCAAGTAAACTATGTATAAGAATTTAAGTCGTGAAATCAACGAATAAATAGAGAATACTTTTTTTGTCTTTTTTTATAATTTGTGTTCAAACTGGTGATTTTTTTTAATTTTCTGCATTTACTTTATGAATGGTTAATCTTCAAGGCTAAAGAAGTTCAAGTATATCAATGTCACTTGTCATCTAAAAAAAAAAAGGTAAATTATTGATTCCAATTGAAGTTTCAATCCCTCTCTTGAAACAAATGCATAAATTCATATACTCTTTTTTACAAAGAGTAATATTTAGGGTATTTGTCTATGGCTTAATTGGGTATCTCAAAGTCACTGACAGATATGCCTATGCTTTCATTAATTCTATAATCTAATCACATCTTAGGATTAGAAATCAATGCAATAAAAGGACAATGTGAATAATTTTGTTCAAAGGCTAAATTTACTAAGCATCATTAGGCAAAACCCATTGTTGGAAGTTACCTTTTACTCTGAGTTCAATATCGTCAATAGTTGCATTTTCAACGGATTTATTGTTAAGATAATTGATTTCAAGGTTTTCACACTTTTGAATTGAGTCTAAGACGATTGAATCAGCATTAATCTCCTTGTCATCAATTGAATTTTGAATGCCATTGATAATAATTTTGACTCTCTTGAAATTCAAAATAAATGGCAAAGAAACCCAACCGGTAGTAGCGTCCATATTCTTTCTCAAGTAGACATCTCTGATGAGGTTCTCTAAAGAGAAGTAATAATCAATCTGCTGGGATAATGCCTGTTGAGGGTCTTGTTTTGGTGAAATTGGAGGAGGAATTTGTGCTTCTGGGCTAGGAAAGCCGAAGTTACCTCCTGCATAGCCATTCATAGGAGGATATCCTTGTGGAATGAACAGATTTTGAGATCTGTATTGACGATTGTTGAAATTTTGAAATCCTTGACCTTGCACAAAAGGTTGAGGGTGGTAGAAGCCATTTTGAGGAGGCAGCTGAGGAGTACCGTTGAAACGTTGTTTGTACTGCTGTGGTGAGTTGTTGTAAGAATTATAGCGTCTGTAGTTGTTCTTTTGATTCAAGTTAGCATTTGATCCGTTAGGTTGGAATCTAGTCTTAAGATTGTCATGGTATTGTTGTTGACCAAACTGACCCGGGAATGGTTGTTGGTATGGACCACCCTGAGGATACTGTTGGAATTGAGCATATTGATGTTGCTCAGATCCGCTAAAAGCTTGCTCACCTGCACCTTGAGTTGGGTCCTGGGTTCCTTCAACAGCGTTTCCTTCTGGAACACTATTTACAGTTTTCTGGTCAACTTCAGTAGGGGATTGTGGTCCAGCACTTGGCGTCACATTGCCCTTAACGGAAGTGTTCTTAGAGCTTCCATTTTGTTTCTTTTGATTAACTTGTTGACTTTGGTTATTAGTATTACTGTTTCCAGTGTTTCCAGCATTAGCATTGACATTAGTCTGCTTTTTGTTCTTTTTGTTTCTAGTCTGCTTTTGACTGTTACCTCTAGTATTGTTCAAAACAACCTTGGCTTTAATTGGAACCCATTTGTTGGTAATAGGTTTGATAAACTTTTGTTGCTGAGATTTAGAACTTTGATGACTCTCCAACTCATTAATTTTGTCAGGAGTAGGCCACTTATGTTCATCAACAGGGGTAGTGGCATCCTTAACAATACTTCCATTGGAGCCCCAAACTGACTTCTCTGGAACTGGTGCAGGAGCTAAAGATTTTTTCTCCTTCTTGCCATTAGCAGCAACAGCACCGGTGGGCTTTAAGTTGGCGTTCTCGTCATTAACAACACCTTCATCTTTCTTGTCTGTGGATGCTTCGATTGGTTCCACTTCAGATTCAGAAGCAGGCACACTTGAATCTTTTGAGGTTTCAATTTCCACCTTTTGAGATTTCTCCGTGGCCACTTGGTCTTCCACTGCAGTGTCTAAATTTTTTTCCAATACTGGATTGGTGCCTTGGGCAGCAACATTAGCATATGATACTGTAGATGACATCTTTAGCAACTAAGAATTAAAATTGGGTCTTTGATTTGAGGTTGACTATGAATGCTGCTTTTTCTTAGTGTGGTTTAGATCTACACTAAAATTTTCTTAAACTGGCAGGTGGACTATTAAATTTATGTCTCTAATCTGTAGCGATATTAGTTTCGCTCTTAATGTATGTTTTGATGTGCCTTGTCTGTACTACCTCCTAGATACTCCTATGGCCCTGCAATATCTTAGCTACCCTTATTAGCTATGACTTGCGTTATAACTATTTGACGATATGTTATACTCGTAACGATGTACTGTGTTATATACCTCCGTACTGTTTGCAAAATCAAATGTACTTTGGTAACAAGTCCTATCCACTAAGTTACTGAATAACCTAGAAAAAAGTTTATTTAAGCGTTTGATTTGGCGGTTAGTTTGAAAAATTTTGTTAACCGCTCACTAAAAAAATTTGTAGCTCACTGTCCTCATAAATTTTTTTTAGGAGCGACTGTATGGCTGTCTGACTGTCTAAGTTTTTACTGTCCGAGCTTTTGTCCCAAATAGTGCAGTCCTCGAGGGACCACTCAATACCACAGTGAGCGCGGGCAATTTTTGTGGGACTGCCTATACAGGCACGACCCTATAACCTTAGCACAAGCTAAAAGATACAGTGGAACATGCGCAAATAATGGAACAGTACTGAATTGGAAAAATTAGATAAGGAAAAGACAAAAAAAATACGACCATGGCTACAGTAACATATAGAGGATAGATTTGTAGTATTTTTAATCTTTTGCTCCATAGAAACATAGAATCAGATGATGTAAGGATAAGGTTTAATGGAACTGTGTAAAAATATGGCCTACAAGCCATATATGGGATATACCTTGCAGGTAATTGGTGGCTCTAACAATATGAAACACGACTTAAAACAGCAGCTACCTAGTGGTTATTTCCTTTGTTGCTGCCCTACGCATATATTTGAACCATCTGGTTTGACGCTCGTTTAGAACTGGGATTAGTAGTAATTGGTGAACGAACACTACGGACACAAAACTGACCTCGGATACATTGTGTGTTCCTTTGTGCAATCTTTGTATTCTAATAGTAGAAGTAGGTAAGGTCAGGAATTATCATTCCTACATACAGGAGATTGTTTTTCATAGTATGTGGAACGAGCTCCAACTTTGACTCCACGTTAAATGCCGAGTTTGGAAAACAAATGAGACGTTCTTTTTAAGTTAGCACCATTAGCAAGAAAAAGGCTGGCATTTCTAGAGATACAGGCCATTAAGAAGGAGCAAAGCTAATTTGTATTATCTCATATCGATTATATTTGGAGTTAGTGATCCCCTGTTAATATAGAGTGATACACCCCTGAAAATTGACCCCAGAAGCAATAACGCCATAAACACACCAGCACATTGATAGCTTAGATTACATTCATATACAGCTGAAGTATGTCAGTCCTCAACAATCCTCTCTACAGACCTCTTCTAGAGATCGTACGGTCGTCTAGAAATGGTATAGTTTACGGAGGTAAATTAAGATTTTCTCATGCATTGGTTATTAACTTATTGTACCTGTCGGGTCCTTTGAAACCAAGATTGAAACAAGTATTGAAAGCTACAAAAAACCATGCAGAAGTCCTTGCTGCCTTTGCTATAATTTACAAATTCGCTTGCAAAGTATTAGCGAATGACGCGCTATTAGGTTCCAAAAGTACTGGTCCTGTTAAATTTTTAGCCGGAGCGCTAGGTGGATGGATTGTCTACTCACAGCATTTTAACTATTTCCATCCAGGAATTACCCATCAAATCACATTATATTGCTTTTCTAGAGTTATGCTTGCTGGTAGTAAAATTGTTCTTGATATGTTTCTCAATTGTTACCAACCAAGCTTGCTCCAGTTGAATGGCGATTCTACGATATACAAGGACCTATCTATATCACAACAGAAAAAGCTCAAGCAGACTATATACAACAAGTCTTGGAAGTATTTTGCAGTTCTTACTTGGGCGTTGGTTATGTTTATATATGACTACCAACCTCAATACTTGCAGAGCTCTTTGAGGCACAGTATGGCTTACATCTATGATGTTGAAGTGGAGAACTGGGGCAACTGGAAAGAGTTCTTTGGTATTTAATTATTTATACTTTTCTGAATATAACGATCTAACATGGTATATTTGCAGACTATATGTAAAGGTTGTGTAGCGCTAATAAATTCCGCACCCAAATTTTGGCCTACGTGTTATTTTCCGATATGATTATAAATCATGAGAGATTTCGGGCAGTCAGATTTATACTTATTTAAATAGCTTTTGCTTTAAACGTTTTCTTGGACTCAAAAGTATAAACAACAAAGATGAAGTTCTGGCAATTTTCTAAACATACATTGGCTGTATTATTAGCAGCTACCAGCTCAGTTCAAGCCTCTGGTCCTTCTGATGGTGAAGCAACAGCTGATCCTAACTCAGCTGTTGTCAAGTTGACAAGCGCTGATTTTGAATCATTCATTTCAAACAACCCATTAGTCTTAGCAGAATTCTTTGCTCCATGGTGTGGCTACTGTAAGCAGCTTGGTCCAGAATATGCCAAGGCTTCGAATTCTTTAAATGAAACTCATCCTAATATTAAGTTGGCACAAATCGACTGTGTTGCTGAAGAGGAGTTGTGTGCTAAACATGGCATTAGAGGATACCCAACTATGAAGATTTACAAGGGAGCAGAAGATGCTACTGAAGATTACGCAGGTCCAAGAGATGCTGATGGAATTGCCAATTATTTGATCCAGCAATCTTTACCACCTGTTAGAGAGCCTAAAGACGCAAAAGAATTGGAATCTCTCATCAGTGAGCAAACCAAGCCATATGTCGTTCAAATCGCTCCAACTGAGTCTACCAACACCACTTTCACTACTGTTGCTAACAAGTTAAGAAATGATCACACATTTATCAGTGTTGATTCTAAGGATTTGGTCAAGGTTTTAAACTCAAAATACACCAACGTTAAGTTGTACCATTCAAAGAACAAGTACTTGGTTGTTCATCCATCCGATTTGACTGACGTTAGGGAGTTTGCAGGTGACTTAACTGAAGAAAGCTTGACTAGCTTTGTTAAGGAACTGGTGATCCCATACTTTGATGATATTGGAAGAGAGAACTTCATGAACTACATGTCCTCTCCTTTGCCACTCGCATACTACTTCTATAACACCCAAGAAGAAAGAAATGCTGTTGAAGAAAGTCTTAACAAGTTGGGTAAGAAACATAAGAGTGCCCTTAACTTTGTTGGTTTAGATGCTACATTATTCGGCAGACATGCTGAGTCATTGAATATGGATCCAGAAATTGTTCCATTTTTTGCTATTCAAGATCTCCAAAACAATAAGAAATATGGTATAAATCAAACTGAATATCCTGAAGGACCATCTGTGGATGTCATCGAGAAGTTTGTCAAGAACTACCTTGCCGGTAAGCTTTCTCCTATTGTCAAGTCAGAACCTCTCCCAACTGAAGAAGAAAAGGAAAGCCAGTCAGTCGTTAAACTTGTGTCTCACAATCATGATGAGGTCTTAAAGAATTTGGATAAAGATATCTTTGTTAAGTACTATGCCCACTGGTGTGGTTTCTGTAAGAAGTTAGCACCAACATGGGAAGAGTTAGCCGCTGTCTATGACTCTAACAAGGCCGACTCCCAAGTCATTATTGCTAACATTGATGCAACAAAGAATGATATCGAGACCTCAGAAGTTATAGATGCTTTCCCTAAATTGATTTTCTATCCTGCAAATGGAGAAGTTGATGATAAGGGTTTCAGAAAGGCTATTGTCTATGAATCCAATGAAAGAGATTTGGATTCTTTTATTGATTTCGTTAAGGAACACAGCAAAGATAACATTGATGGTCACAAATTGAAGGAAGAAAAGGAAGCTGCCGCAAAAGAAACGGAAGCAGAGGAAGTAGAGGAAGAAAAGGAAGAAAAGGGGGAATCCGTCAAAGAGGATACAACTGAGGCTTCTAATGAAGCAGAACACGATGAATTGTGAATATATCACGTAATATTGTCGTAAAAATTATATAGGAATTAAATATTGATTTGATATATTCTGAAACCTTGAACATAAAAATGTAATGCTTTCAAGTAAGGAAGGAACCTAATCATTCCAATCTGGAGGTCCCCATACTTTCAAAGTCTTATCATCACCAACTGAACACCAAAGTTTTCCATAATCTTTTTGATTTTTTTCCACTGAATATCTAGTATTCCAATCAACAGAGTTACAGGAACCATTATGTCCCTTGACTCTGGTGATTAATTGTGCTGTTCCAGCTTTCCAAATGTAGATGAAACCATCATCACTTCCGCTTAGAACTAACTCTTCATCACCATTAACCAAATAACCAAAGCAAGATCTAATTATGTTTGCACTTTGATTATGTCCGAAATACTTTCTGAATAAAGTTGGCCTTCCAGATTCGGTAGACACCCTCGAGATATCCCAAACCTGGAGCTCTTCCGGCACAATACTGACTAGCAAATACTTCCCATTCCCTGAAATAGAACACGATGTCAATCTTCCATTCAAAACTAAAGTGGCAACTTTTGTCATGGTGTTGTCATCGAAATTATTAGGAATCTTATAGAAGTTTATCTTTTTGTCGTTGTTAGCTGTGATAAGTAGTTGACCATCAGGAGTGATACTTAAATCATTAACTCTTGTGAAAATATTTTGGATACCTTTTTTGTCCACCTCAGTTCCTTCTGTTTTTGAAACTCTAGCATCCTCTTCATCATCACTCATATCATCATTGCCTTCTTTTTGGGAGTCAGTATTAGGATTATCAGTGCTATTAGAATGGGGAAATGCATTAGAATAAAAGTCAAATAATTCTAACCCATCAATATCGTATGCCTTTAGGACTTTGTCGAGTGAACCAACAACAAATCTAGGTCTCAAACCTTTGATATTGGGTAAAAACTCACAAGCACGAGTCGTTATATTCTGTCCTAAAGTGAAACAACTAACAAGCTTTGTTCTACTGTCAGAGACACTCTTATCATTTTCACCAATTGTATCGGGGGTGCTAATCAATTCCAGAACAGACCAGACACGAACAACGGTATCTAAATGACAAGATACGATATAGTTTTCGTCTTGGTCCCAACAACAATAAATAACGGCTTTATTAGCACTGCTTGTTGGAGTTTTCGAGAACGGAGTGAATGCCTGATTGTCCAAGATAGAATTTGATTCTAAAACACCAAGCACCTTAAAATCTCTAATGACATCATAAATTATAATTCTTCCATCTAAAGAGCCAGACGCTAAAAATTTACCCAGAGGAGAAAATTTAGCAAACCAAACCTCATTAGTGTGTTCTGTGAGAGTTGAAATCAATGAGGCAGGGAATGACTTTCGACTGGCTTCCTGAAAGTCTTCACTATATGGTAAAAGCGCAACAGGGCTCCGTTCCGTTTCTGACCTCGACGGCAAGAAATAAGGAAGTCTGGTACTTTGATAAAGAGATGCTTGCTCAATTAGTCTCTCCAAACAGTTCAGAGGAAGAACCGTGCCAATCTCATTCTCGTCTTGAATGCCACTTTTGAATACCAGTGAAAGATATCTATTAAGGAGAACCCCTCTCAAGATTCCAACAAGAAATGTCAGATTTGGATGTGTTATATTGATTGAGGTAAAAAGAATCTTTTGGTTGAATATAGTGCTTATAAGAACGTCGTTGGAAACAGGAAGTTGAACAAGAAGGGGCAAAAGAAGGTTAGATTCCTTCTCTCTAGTCAAGTTTTTTAAGATTTCATAATCAAAAAGGGCAGAGAACTCATCTAATTCATTACACTCCTTGTATATCAAATCTAGGATTGGAGTTAGCTCATCCCTAACATACTCAATCAAGCTCGTACTGTCTTTTATGCTAGTCTTACCAATGTCACCACTTACCGAGCTTACAGACAGGGATAACACAACAATGCATTCTAGTAAGAAAGTTCTCTTTATAAGGTAGGTAATAATCAAGATCACAACCTTACTGTTGGAATTTTCATTCAATAACTCAAGAAAGTTCACATCTGAAGCACTAGAAAACTGGATCTCATCATCACCATCTACTGCCATCTCATTATCTAAGTTATGCAAACTGGACATCAAATGTGCTAATATTGTAGAGTATTTACCCCCTTTCAATTCACTATTGAACCAACTGACATACTTAGTCTTACTGATCTCTATATCATTTGCGGAAAGCAGTGAATCCTTATCAGCTTTTACTTCATTCTCTAGTTGAATGGCAAGCTGAGGATAGCCTAGCTCTGATAGTGAATTGTGGATCACATTTAACAAGAATTTTTTAGGAATCATTCTAAACTATTGATGCAAAAGTAAAAGTAAATTGTAAATGTGATTATTAAACACTTACGCCGCTTATCTGGAGTTTTCTGTAAATATGGGTCGGGTTCCGGAGGCAAATTTAATCACAAAAGCTAACCTAAAAATATCTTACTATAGCAGATTAGGATCTAAATGAAAGACCAAAGTTATAAAGGTATTCTATGTTGATATGGTGATATGGTGGAAACCATTACGAAGAAAAGAAATAGAGTTACCAAGGTTTGTGAATTCTGCAAACGTCGTAAGATAAAATGTGATCTTGGTAACCCATGCTCCGCATGTTTGAAATATGGTAATCCAAGATGTTTCTATGGGGAGTCAAAACGCCAGAATTCTAATTCTGGGCATGGTAGTTCAGAAGTTGGAATCCTTAAGGAACACGATTCTTCACTTCAAAATGAATTGAACAGGTTAAAGCAAAAAATCAGGGCCCTTGAAGAATCAGTTAAACACGGGACTCACCTTGTCCAAACTAACAGTGAATCTTCCAATTCACCAGAGGGTGGAAACATTTCTTTTCAAAACTCACCCCTGCTACCTTTTGATAATCTATTTGGTTCAAATCCTAAACATTCTCCCGTTGAGGAGATCGATTTTTATGCTGGATATAATTCTGTTAGTTATAAGGAACCGCTGCACAGAGTGTATTATGGACCATTAACATGTATGAGATTAAGAACAATGGATGCTGCCCATAGATTCTCTCTCCTATATATGAAAACAAAGGGTCTGGCTTTCAAACAGAAAAAGATGCTCTTTGGATTGTCGAAGGATAGCAAAATGGACGGCAACGAAAAAGGAGATAAGGACAATGACACTATATTCCATGAAAAGGTTAGATGTGAGTACAGAAATTCACAAGAATATTGTGAAGGTGGTCTGTACGAAATTAACGATTTTATTAATAAGAGAAAGCTCAAGTTCAACGAGAAAGCTATAAGCTCAGGACTCATGGTTTATGAAGGTGAGCTAGGCAAAGAGTGGGAACTAATTAAGAAAATTCAGCTTGTTCTTCCTTCAAGAGCAGTGATTTGGAAACTATTTGATAGATTTTTCACTCATTTGTATCTGTTTTTTCCTGTCCTAGACGAAAGTATAACAAGAGCTGAATTGGAACGGTTAATTGGACCAGTAGGAGAGATTGATAGTAAGGTGGATGAAATTAAATTGCAAAAGAATGTCGATTTTGCTTTTCTAGGTCTTCTTTTAGTGATGCTAAGATTTTCGTATTTAACTTTGTTCACACAAGTAAATTCTGTGAATAAGGCAAATTTAGTTTCACAGGACCTGTCCAAGGAAGCTCAAGACTTGAAGTTATTATTGAATAATCCTATTAATATTGATGTTATAACTATCGCCCGTCTCTGCTTACTTCAATTTAACTTACTGAAAAATATCAATATGTCGATATTCCAGTTAGCTTTAATTATAAGAGTTTATTACCAAGTGTCACCAGAAGAAAGTAATGGTGAAGATGGTGATTGGGTAACATATAGCGCCATGGTGGTTCGTATGGCTTATCTATTAGGGTTACACAGAGATCCTGATAATTTCCCTGAATATTTTAAAGATGAAAAAATGAACCATTTGTCACGAAAGATGTGGTATCTATTATGTAGTCTAGATGTACAAGCTGCTATGGCTACAGGGTTGCCCACATTGATCAACGGTGAATCATTCGACACAAATATTCCATATTTTAAACCAGGAAATCAAAATATTGAAAATATAGAAATTGAACAGATAATTACTACAGGATATGGCGAATTGGAAAAAATCTTCAAACCCATGTACAAAATATTACGGTTGATATCTATTGTCAGAACCCCAGTTAAGTTGCATGTACTACTGGAGTATTTGGATCTAATAGAGCGACATGTTTTGCAGGAACTTAACTTTTTTAGAGTCCAAGGCAAGAGAAACGATATGCCTCTATCAGACATCTTTCTAAAAACATTGAGATTAAAAGTTTATTTTGAGATACAATCTTTTTTGGTATCAATTTACTTATATCTATTAAATCATTACGAGAAGAGACGAAATGAGGAATTATACTTTTTGTATCTCAAGAAATTGCTTGTTTTAACTGTTCATGATTTTATGCCATTTCATTATGAGATGATTGAATATGGAAATGCCATTTTTGAGCAATCAACAGATCTATTTGTAATTCCGTCATTTGAATTGGCTGTTAATAAAGCTTTTCTTGTTCTTAATTCAATATTGATGAGGGCTAAATATCAAATATGCTATCTTCGTGATAGAAAGGATAGTTATATTCCTGGTCATTTAGAGAAGTTGCAATTATTTTGTGATTTGATTTCCAAATGTATTAAGACATTTATGGATATTAGCTCTTCACACAGCCACCGATATTATTATTCTTGGAAGATCAGTAAGATACAATCGTTTGCATTAAAGGATTTGACAACTGATGAGCTCTACGAACAGACCAAGGGTGATTTCAGTGGTTTAAATTTTTCAGATGCAATGCTAGATGAGTTAACTGGTTTACTCAACATTTCTTTGCTTCGAATTAAGAATCTCAAAAGTGGCAAATATAAGGATATTTTTAACCCTATAGAGTCCAATGAAAATACTACATCAACTCAAAATCGACTAACTGAAACTGGTGATAGTGGAAGTGCTAATGATACCGCTTCTGAAGGAATGGATCAAATTGATGACATGTGGATACTGATGATGAGTTTTAAAGGTGTACTGCAGGGTCCTTCTGGTTATTATAATGATTCTAACTTGGACTTTGTTTTGGAAACACAGACGCCTTTATTTGATGGTGGTATGGGGGTTGATTCATCAAATATGACACATGCTGACATCCTCAGAGGTTCACCTTTCGAAGATCTATTGAATAAACTTGTATGAACTCTTAATATAACGATATTATAATATTTAGTAAATCTTACAATACCAAGTAGAAAGACACAGGTAATAAGCACTCTTCAATACAATTACGTGGGAATCATTGTAATGAATGCTGATTGCTATGAATGAACGATTTATATTTCTTTCAACGCTGCAGGACATGTTTGTAAGTATACCTCATGTCTAAGTTGAGGTATACCCAGAGAAAGGGACCCCATATCACAAGGGATGGTATCATTGTTATTATCCGATAGCTGAGAGGAATTTAAGAAAAGTAAAGATAAGTATTCATAAACTGATCCCACTTCATTTTCATCTCTATGATTAAATGCATCAAGTATGCCTATGTTTGCTGAGAGTGGAAAGGTTTGATGTGATACGCTGGTTAGGTCCACATATGGAAAAATTACATCAAAATCATACGTAGAAATCTTCAAAGAACAATCAATAAATACTCGAGAGAATATATATGTAAGCTCAGAAGTGATTAAAGAATCATTTATGCATATTTCAATTAAATGGCAAAAAGAGACAAACTGCTTTGAACCGTGCCCTATCTTCAAATTCTGTAAAGTCGAAACTTTCCCTATATGACTAAAATTAGGAACTTACTGGTATGTAGATTGAGTTAATAATAATCTGATCATTCCCAGTCTTAGTGTTGAAGGTCAACAGGTCTTGCTCAAAGACATGTAGCAATCCTGATGATTCACACGTTGCAGTTAATATAATACTGACACCGTAAGAAACACCATGTATGTGATTAATCAATTACAGTAAATGACTGAAACTACTAGTTTCATAATATTTCGATTTCAAGTTAATATGGTTAATCTTATCAGCTTCTAATAGAATATCAAGTCTATCTATAACATTATCTCTCCAAAAAAATATCCAATATCTTTGAACTCAAAGCACAAGCAGATTGGAGATTTTCAAAAAAATGAGATTTTTTGACTTATTGATACCATTAAAGAGAAACTATTGTATTCAACTGTATAAAATCACCTTTAATTGATCCAAATAAAAATGCTGCGAAAAAAATAGTGAAGGATGCGAGGTTCGAACTCGCGCGGACAACCGTCCAACAGATCTTAAGTCTGCCGCCTTAGACCACTCGGCCAACCCTCCAGTACTGGTGAGTTCCAGTCGTGCCGAACTTATTTGGTAAGCTACTTATAAGGCTTTATGAATTACTTCTATTTCTATAAAATATTTAATAGTAATGTATTCAGTTACCAATTAGTAATGTTTTGTTCAGCTTCACCAAAGACAGAGTTACCACCATTATCAACAGATAAAACGTATTTATCCCAATCTTTAAACAATTCAACCTTCCCAGAACTTGGGTCAAAATATTCTGGAAGCTTATCTTTCATGAAGTCCTTGGCGTATCCATTTATAAGTTTAAACTCTAATAAGAAAGCATCATGACCCTCTGGTGAGTCGAGTTCAATTAATTTACAATTTGGAAGATGGTCTCCAAGTAATTGCTGCTCACTATAGGTAAACAAGCCATCGGACATTATTCCTACAACCAAATGAGGTGATGTTAAGGTCATCAAAAAGTCAGGTAAAGGATCTTCAGTCACGTCTTTAGAGTCAACTCTATTCCGGGTGATATCATGCGTATCCAATTTCCTGGTGATAGAAATATAACAGTTCGCATCAAATCTATTAATGAACTTGGTACCTTGGTATCTTAAATACGATTGAGCAGTGAAATATGTTTGAGGTTTCGTGCTTTCACTTCTAGACAAACTCTGAGTGGATCTAGAACTCGATGTTCGAGAACCTTCATTATGTAACAACCAATTTTCTTCTTCTTTGTTTTTGGGGTATCTAATACCACTCTCCAGGTCATCTTGCTTCGTCGATTCTTCTTGTGGGTTCAAAGGCTTTTTACGTCCAAATCTAGTTTCAAAGGAATTTCTGGATCTGTAGGTCAAAAGAGCGGCCATTCGAGCCGCGCTTAATCCAGAGTCTGGTGTTGCACCATCAGGATTTTCATAATAATAACCATCATCGTAGTTGGGATCACTGAATATACTCTGCCTTTGAGTTTCGTTCCATGATATGCACCAAGCAGATGCTCTAGCTGATGTTGCTATAGCTATAATAGATTTAACATAACCAGTATTATTATAAGTAGCGGAATATTCCATGGCAAGCATACCACCCATGGATCCCCCTATCACACATGCAATAGATTTGATATTAAGAGAGTCTAATATGAGTTTTTGAATACCTAGATCATCCTTTATAGTAACTAATGGGAAAGATGGTCCATAGGGTTTTCCAGTAAGTTTGTCAATAGTAGCTGGTGAACATGAGCCATAAGGAGATCCAAGCAAGTTAATGCAAATGATAAAAAATCTTGATGGATCGAATGCTTTGTCCGTACCCAATAATGGACCCCACCAATCTTCAACATCTGATGATCCAGTTAGAGCATGTACTATCAATAAAACGTTATCTTCATCTTTGTTTAATCTACCCCAGGTCTTATAAGCCACAGGAAAGTTTTCTAGGACTTCCCCACATTCCAAAGCATAAGATGGTATCTCAATAATAGTTTGACCAGGAACTAATTTGGCATACTTGTTGGTCGCTCTTTGCTCTTCAGTAACATCTTTATATACTGGATTCTGAGTCATTCTTAAGTTAGCCTTAAATCTCAGCAGTTTAAATGTTAAAAAATTTATATCAAGAATTGAAAACACGTAACAAATATTCAAATGGTTACTTATCAGATCAAATTACAATGCCAGTTTTTTAAATAAAAATTGTATTCATAATTAATGAAATTAGGAGCTATTTAGGTATGGACTAAAAGATGGAAATCAAGACTCATTTTTAAATTTTGCATGAGCACGTGATATATAATCAACCACATTAGATCTTAATAAATAATGTCATGATCTAGTGAGAATCTTCTCTCAAATATTCGTGCATTAATGACTCCTGAGCTTTTTTAATTTGGCAATGATCTAGCGTTAATCTCATCAATATGGCGATGATTATCATCTTGTCTATCATCATAATCTCAATTTTTGTCGTCATCGTCATTATCATAGTCATCGAAGTAACCATCAACATCATCATCATCATCTTCATCATCATCATCTTCATCATCATCTTCGTCAATAAGAATGAGTGGAGTCTGTGTCCCAGGAGTTGTAGCAACTGACTTGAAATCTGGATGTGAATGTTTATAAGTTTCATTGTATTGTTGCTTGACCAATATCAAATTCCTAGCATATTCAAGTTCTGAATAAATGGTTTCAATTGCAGACATAACTCCATACTCATGCTCTATCTTTTCACTGATCTTCCTTGCTTTTTCAATTATTTTTTGATCAGTAGTTACAGTTTTCAAAGCTTTAGCCAATGACTTAGCATTCAACTTTTTCAATACGAGACCGGCTCCTATATCTTCAAGCCTTGCAGCATAAAAGAATTGGTCTCCAAAGAAAGGTTTGATAATAGTTGGTAAACCAGCTCTTAAAGTAGCACCAGTAGTACCCGACCCACCGTGATGGACAGCTGCATCAATCCTCGGGAAAAGCCAATCATGAGGAATAGCTCCAGAATTATAAATTTCTGGTGGTAATTCAATCTCTGGAACCGATTTATCTTCAACATTTAGTCTGTCAGACCATCCCTTATTAAGAATGCATCTCACATCAGCAGCCAATACAGCATCGACAACGGCTTCCGTTAAACTCTTTGCATCATTAACAACAATTGACCCAAATCCAATATAAACCACACGTTTTTCATCCTTATGAGCAGCTTCAAGAAACTCAATCAATTTTTCTGGAGGTTTATAGCTCTCATCATTTGATGCCTCATCTAAAAACCAATAGCCAGAAACCTTAACCCAATCTGGAAAGTCAACAGCTGGTGGAAAAATAGTAGGTGAAACATTGTAAATGAATGGCACCTTCGATTGTTGTAATCTATACAAATTAGTTTTAGGTAAATCTAACTGTTCAACTCTCCATCTGTTCACTTGTCCAGATATACCCTTCCAAAAGACAGTCTCAAACATCACATGTGTCAAATAATTATAAGAACCTCCCTTTTTCTGATCTGGAACTATGAATGCATGCGGGTATGCTCTTGTTCTGGTCCAAGGCATCGTGAATGCTCTCATGTAAGGTATTCCCAATGCTTCCGCGATATGTATACCAGCCATGGCAGATGGACTCTCAATTAAGATCTCTGCTTCTTGACAGGCTTCCCAACTAGATTGGAGAAGGTCTTTGATCCACCCTTTGAATCTATGGCTAGCTTCTTTGAGGAAACCAACTGACATTGTACCGTGTGTGACCATAAAGGACATTAATTCCGCTGGATTGCCTGCAACCTCCTTGAAATTCATTTTATGTTCTTTAACCCAGTCTCCAAACTCTCCATGAGTGACAATTGTCACTCTATGACCCTCTTTCATTAGACCCTTTCCTAAAGCAATATATGGTTGGACATCACCTCTGGATCCAATTGTCAAAAGATAAAAGTTATACGAAGTAGAAGGTTTTATCTCAGTCTTAAAGAATGGGGAGTCTTCCAAAATTATTGGCACTTCTAAACCAGCTGCTGCATTAACTTTATCTTCAAATAGCTTTAATCTAGCATTTTCAATTCTAGACGAAGCCAATAACATTTCCAGGCCACTATTGGAGCTCGATGTTGATGCAAGTCTCTCATGTTTGACATTATCTAAACCACCCCACTCATTTGCTTTTGGAGTCCATGAATCGTTTCCATGTATTTTTTCTAATTGGTTCAAAAGCATTATTTCACAGTCATCTCGAGACTTTTGAGATATGAACTCCAAGAATAACTCTTCATGCCCCTTAACAACAACGACTAAACCAGAGTATGGAAGCTTTATGCCCTTCTCTTTATGACAATTCTCTATATCTCTTAAGGGCAAAATCATTTGTGTTGATACACCTGGCAATAAACTTCTGAAACATAGCTCCTCATTACCTAGGTATAACTTTCCGTAGACTGGTATAGATCTCTGCAAATGAATATAATAACTGGCTATCAAATGCTTTTCTTCACGAAGAGAAAAGTGGTTTTTAAAATGAATAGCCGATATTTCCCTATTGGATTTATCTTTGACATAATATGGATCATCTTCCAGAGCAGCCTCATAATGATTAGGGTATGTGGTCCATATGTTACTGACGTTTGACAAGGCTTTTATACTCTTGCCAATGTATTTCAATCTGTTCTGCCTACTTTTAGCGTCCTTATCTTCTTCACTTGGGTCACTCAAAATTAATGGACTAGGAAGCATATGGGCCGTTGCTGGCTTATACAGAGACCTAGAGATTTGAGAAGATACTACACTTGAGTCATCAGGAATTCCTGCATCATCATAAGGGTGTTGGAATCTCAGTTCATAGTACCTTGGATCAACTTCATCTAAATTTCTGTGTGTAGTTTCAAACGACATCTGCAAGCTTTTCAAGCCACTCACAGAAAGGGGCCTTGGTAAGTTAAGACACTGATTTGGTGGAGATGATGGACTGCTATCATTGTCAAGAGTTAGCTTCTCATATAACAGGGATGTTGATTGTGTACGCGTACCCAAAAATGGATCTGGGCCTTCAGTATCAGGAGACTTGCGTGTAAATATTTTAGCTGGATGGGTTAAGCTCCTTCCCAACTTTTTGAAGGTTGATGGGTTTAAGCCATGGTCATTGCTTGCGTTCTTCCCTATTTTCTTTGACCCAGGAAGGTTTAATTCATCGGATTGTGGTTCGGCTGGACTACTAGGAGAGTATCCAGGTGAACGCAGGTTTGCAGTTGCAATTTGCTTAACTATATTATTTGCAGAATCCACTTCTTGTAGTGTAGATATATTTCTTGAGTTTGAACGAATCTGTTTCGAATCCTTTCTACCAAAGCGTTTGGCTATCCCGATAAAACGTTCGTGTCTACTTGAATATTGACTAGAAACTTGACTGGAGACATCAGAAGTTTCTTGAGCATAATTGTGATATCGAGATAAATTTTCATGAAACTGTTTGAAGAACTGATCACCTGTCTTAAAAAATAAGAAGACGATTTCACCGACACAAAGTTCATCTTGGATATCCTGACCTTTTGCTTTTTTAGTTAGCTTTTTACCTAGTCTTTTAGCTGCTGCTCTTCGACTTGAATCACGATCAGTTTCTAAATACTTAATTTTTAAACTCATAACTGGATCATCGTTTTTATCAACAGGAACTGAATCATCTCTCAACATTCCATTTCTGTCAAAATCGATGACATTTTCAATAGGTATTTTAAGTAATACTTCATTCTTAGTGTTAGTATTATTTAATTGAAAGATGAGCTTAGTCAAGTTATTGCACCACTGCCTTGCACTATAGAGATTATCTGCATTAAATTTATAGGTTTTCTTCTTTGTTACAAGCTGAAACCATACCCTCTCATTAATATCATCTGTGTTTTCATCACTTATACTATCATGTCCCAAAATACTAGCAATTTCTGATTCATCATCAGTCCAGCTTGTACCTTCTGTCGATCCACGTCTAGATAATCTTGGAGTTGTCACTCCACTAGGAGTGCAAGGTTTGTGATTAGGCTTCTCAATTATCTGAGCTCTTAGGCAGGTTCTCAAATCAATTACTATTGTGGGGAAGTATAAATCAGTCGAAGAGTTATAGATGGTTAATGTATCTGGTCTTAAAGCAGCCCAAAATCTGTGAGTGATAACGGAGCTGAAAACAGAATCACCATACTGAGCAGTTTTTAAGCCTAATGAACCAGACTGTATAATTAAATTCGAGTCATCATAATTGCAACCGTTCTTATCTTCTAATGCAGTCAGATACCTATCCGGGAGAAAGGCAAAGAACAATAGACTATCTTTCGTTAAATATAAGTGACCTTGCAAGAGAACATCTTTAACCAACCATGCACTGAAATTTCCATAAAAGTGATCATTATCGCTTAATTCGAACACTCTCTGCAATTTTTCTGCAATTTTGAGTCTCATTTGATCTTTCTTCATCTTTTCTTTCTTGGTCTCTTGTTCTCCAGATTTGTTTGTTACCCTTACCAAAACACTTTCCTGAACAGAAGTTGGATCTAGGTTTTTTAAAATCGACTTTTGAAAGGCAGTCAAATTTCCGTAAGAAATTGAAGGTATCAGAGATTGCTCAATAGAATCCTTATCAGATGCCACAATATCAGTAATTTCCAAATGAGGAGTATCGCTCTTGCTTCGTATTTCAGTGTTATCATCAACTTGGGTCGTATTATCTGGCAGGTTTACCTCCTCTTTTTGTATTTCTTGTTCTTTATCTTTGGGCAGCGGCTCAAGAGTATCACTGCTAGAACTATGCACACTTGATTTTTCCAGCCGTTGAGATCGAATTTCATTGGGGTTAGTATGATCTTCGTCTTGAGGTCTTTCAGACTCAGGTATATTCAATTCCTCATCTGTAAGTTCGTGATCACTTTCATTACTCTCTGATTCGGTACTGGACTCAAACACCCCATAGGCTAGAGACATGGCGCCATACTTGGATTTTTTAGAATGTACCAGACCATCTTCACTCTTGCCTGACTTCAATTTCAATATATGTGGTGCTGATATCCCTGAATATACTGAGGAAGAAAGCAAGTGCACAAAGTAATTCAGTAGTCTCAGATCGTCATCTATTGCAGTCGCAACATCATCATCATCCTTCGGAGAATTCGGACTATCGTCTGCTTTAGTATGCGTGGTAGGTTGATCTGACTCTCCATCTAAAGGTAGATTGCCAAAACTTGCAAAGGAAAACGAACTTTGAAGTGGCGGGACAATTGCCAGTTTGAACTTTCTGTAGAAAGATATTGCTGCCCCCTCATCTTCATGTTTGGATTGATCGTAAGATAAAGGTTTTACGTTATCATCCTGTTCTCCAATATAATCATCTCCGTCGTTTTCATTGTCTGTACATTTGGTGGCATTCTTTGTATAATCCATCTCTTGTCGTTTAGTGTCCTGTGCTCTTTTTGTTGCAAGCGAAATAGACATTTGTACTCAGTGCTCAGTTCATAGATTTTAACAATTATTGATCACACTAGCGGATTACCACAACTACCGATGATACGATATGATGGGCTTATGGTTATACTTTAATAGTTTATGATGTCAGAGAACTGATAGCCTATTTATTGTTGAAAGAGGCATAGATCAGTGCGCATGTGAACTTGCCGCTATAGTACATTTAATTAGGTCACTATATACACTCCTTAAATTAAAGATTATTTTGCAATAACCGATTTAACTGACTATCGCTGTTCATGTACAATTCGTCAAAACTACCATCTTCCACAACCTCACCGTCTGTGTTAAGTACAATTATACGCTCACTATTCTTAATCGTGGACAATCTATGAGCGATAGAAATAACAGTGGTGCCGTGTAGCTCACTCATGTTCTTAATGTTACGCATGACAATCTCTTCACTGATAGAATCAAGAGCAGAAGTAGCTTCATCAAGTATGAGAATATTTGGCTTCTTTATCAATGTTCTTGAGAGAGAAATCCGTTGCCTCTGACCACCACTCAATTGTGTGCTATTTGATGGTCCAATCACGGTGTCAAGACCCCGAGGGAAATGTTTTATAAACGTCGTTGCATTACTTAAATCTGTGGCTTCGAATATTTCCTTTTCAGTAGCATCTTGCTTACCAAACACGATATTATCTCTAATAGAACCTGAGAAGAGCAAAGGTTCCTGTTGAACATAACCTAACTTTGATCTATAATTGTTTACATTCAACAGCCTAATGTTTTGCCCTCCAATGCTAATGGAGCCATCTGTAGGATCATAAAATCTTAGAAGTAAGTTAGCAATTGTTGATTTTCCACTTCCAGAGGGTCCAACAAAGCACACATTCTCCCCTTGTGAAATACTAACGTTAAGCCCAGGAAGAACCTCAGAATATGATCTCGAGGGATAACTGAATTTTAAGTTTTCAAACACAACATCACCTTTCAAATTCGTAACAGTAGTACCAGAACTCTTTTTTATACGAGGTTGCACATCAAGCAATTCGAAAATTCTTTCTGAAGCACCAAGACCCTTCATCAATTCCGTATAGAAGTTCCCAAGACCGAAAACGGAGCTTCCTGTATATATGGCATACATCATAAAACTAGACAAGTCTCCAATTGATAATTCACCTGAAGAGACAAGTTGGGTACCAACAACTAGCAAGCCAACAATAGTAACATTTCCAATAAAACCATTTCCACTATAAAAGATACCACTCAATTTACCTTCTCTTAATGAATTGTTAAATATTTTCTTCACTTCTTTGTTATATTCGTGAATGACCAGTCTTTGTTGACCGAAGCTCTGTATCGTTTTAATGCCACTAAATTTTTCTTCTGTGAACTTTGTAATATCTCCTAGATTCTCTTGGATATTCTTAGATAGACTCTTAATTTTTCTTCCATAAAACAGAGACATAAGTATTAATGGAGGGAGGATTACAGTCATACAAAGAGTCATCTTCCAAGACACAAAATACATCATAGACAATCCTACTACACCACTAATCAAAGATCTCGCACCATCACTAATATTACCACTTAGAGTACGGGATATCACTTGGGTATCACTTGTTATTCTAGATATCAAGTCTCCAGTCTTCATACCTTCCTTAGTAGGACCAATATCAAAAAAGTAAGAATCCTGGGCCAAAATTTTCAGGAATAGTCTTGATCTTAACCTTGCAACTAATTTTTCACCTGATAATCTCAATAAATAGAATCTACCGAAGTTTGCACTTGCACCGATCAAGAAGACTACACCCAAAGCCGCAATGAATTGATTCTTACTCAAACCAAAAAAATCTAGATCAATATTTGTTATTTCGCCATGAGAATTCAGTTCCGAAGAAGCTTTACCAGTAGTGTCTAAAAGCTTACCTATAATCATAGGTAGCAACATGGTAACACTAGAGGATATTATCAAAAATATCAATGCAAGGGCTAAAAACTTATATTCGGGTCCAACTAGTTTGAATAATTTCAAGGTATCTTGCCGTACCTTGGTACGAGACAGTTGTGGCGTGCTATTCAGCACCTTATCAGCGCTTATCGTAGCATCGTTTCTCTCTGGTGATGAGGTAGAATACAATGCTCTTGCCTCTTTACCAATTGAGAGTAAAATGTTCAGAGGCAGGCTAGATTTTTGATATTGCAAAACACATACCCTGCTTGAAGTCACTTGTGCACGCGAAGGAGTTTGCAATATACGAACGTGCTTAAGTAATGTATAAAAACTTCTTGTCAGAGAAGAATTTCCTCCCAATCTCAAAGATGATACTAACAGCCTTAAAGGGAACATGTCGAGCACTCAATGACCTATGAGTTTTCGGTACGAAGAAGGTGGTTCAAGTTAACTGTCGAGCGAACTCATCAAAAAGGGGATTTGAATTATATACAGGACTATACAAATCTACTAACAGTTATGTCAAGTATGTTGATCCAGTCAACAAACCAAGGTGAATCCCAAAATTCCAGTTGCTTTCTTTAAGTCATTGAAGTTTTCTTGCTCTATATTACACGACTTCATTTCCAAAACAAAGCAGTTTAAACCTTCGAAAACTTCAGGATTCACATACATCATCAGGTAGTTATTGTTTAGTAAAAGACTCCGTAAATTTGGAAGACAATGCGCTAACTTGAACGTACGAGGCTGATCAAAGTCAAATGTTACCAATCTGTTTCCAGATAACAGCAATGTTTCAAGGGATTTGGGCACAGTTTCTAAAAACTCACAAGATAAGTGTGATAAGTAATTGTTATCCAAATTTAAAACTTTGAGATTAGGTGGGAGCTTGAATGCTTGAAGTACATCTCTCATACCCTCAGAGTTAGATCTGATTAGATTATCAGCCAAGTTGAGATACTCTAAATTCACAAATTTGTGCAACAATTGCGGCCATTTCTGAACAAATGATTCTCCTATATCAGTAGATGTAATAGTCAAGCTCTTCACACTTGAATTGAAGTGAAAGTTGCATGAGATGTTTATGAGGATTTTAAGGATGATAACGGAAAATGAAGTAGGATTTTCAATCAACACTAAGTTGCCATCAATATAAAAGTGCAGTTGCAAGGGCATAGACAAATAATTTAAGAACTTCTTATTATCACTTTCTAATAGGGAGTTAAGTGCATATAGTTCATCAGTAAAGTATTTAAAATCATTGGCTTTCTTTGAGAACCTGTAAACCATAGAATTTGGACGAGTGTTTAAGAAAATCTGGTTTTCTGAACTTTCCTTATGAAATTTGTCCTTAAAATCATCCATACTCAAGACAGTATGTCTAGCCAGACGTTCATTATTGTAGGAGGGAATAATAACCTTATCACTAAAAAGTCTCCTATATAAGAGGCCGATCAAGGAATTTGTCTCCAGATTTAAGGATAGCTGGTCAAGTGAATTAATAATTTCCCTTGTTTCGTCAGGGGACAACATGAAGAAGATCTTCAAAATTAGATCATCAGATAAGTTCGTTAAACCGATCATGGTTAGACGAAGAATCAGGTCGTTATACCCAGTGAATATAAAAAAAGTCAAACTTTAATCTGGTGATGTAAGGGAAAAATAAAATATGCGAGCCTTATCAAAGTACTTATCTAAGATAGTTTTATTTGTTGTATATATCATAAATCATTAATTATGCAAAATTGTTTTATAGTCATGGTAATAGGAACCGTAATTAGATTCTGTTTTAGAATTATATGACAGAATAAAGGAAGGAATCTCATCTTCCATATCGACATCAGAGTAATTTCCAGCATCGCTTAGTTCTTCTAGCTTTAAATTATTTACCAGTTCGCTATTTTGAGCCAGAGAAAATTCTTCTTCTTGTTCGAAATAATCAGAATCTAGCATGTCTAACTCCCTATCAAATTTTATAGTATCCCAGTAGTTATAGCTAATGTTCTCTAGCTTACTGTCTTCATCAGATACATCATTTTGCTTTTCTGATCGCCTCCTTTCAAATTTCAGGTGCAAAATCAGCAATTCTCTCAAATTCTGCTCATTAACTATGCCAATTAAGTCCTCAAACGTCAACCCATTTTCTCTCAGTAGAGTGATTACCTTATCATACATTCTAATAGGTCTGTACTTAATATTCTTTTGTTTGCAGTAAATTTTCAAAAATTTGTTGAACATTCTTACTATCCACTTTTGAAACCTTAAGACTACCAAGAACCTATAATTATACCATTTAATGAGAGTCAAATTAGACTTAATAACACTTTCAAAGTGGGACATTAATTTCAGGGCAACATATGTATTTAGTGTAGAAGAATGCGACCCAGATGATGGACTGGGTGATCTTTTAAATACCGAGTACGACTTAATCTTTGGATTAATACTGAATGTAGGTACTTCAGCCTTCAGTGCAATAAAGGGATGTGTTTTACCTCGTCCCCCATCATCATCTAAAGATAGATGATCTAAAAGGTGATCTAATTTAAATCTCTTCAGACTCCCTATAAGTAGATCATCCTCCACTGTTCTACCATGCTTTCTGCTTGAAGACATGTGCCCAGAGAGGTTTAGGAAATCAAATTATAAAATACAAACGTTAAGTCAGTTGTATGCTACATTTTAGCCTTCCCGAAGACAATTCAGGTTTAAATACATATATACAGTCTCGCAAAATTGAGTATGATGATTCCATAGAATTCGATTATTCTTCCTCATATGACCTTTCCATAACGCTTTCCTTAAGTACCTCCTTACATAGTTGATCATAGCATATCTTTAAGTTCATCAAATCCTTAATTGTTAGCGATTCAAAATCTATACTTTGATATCTTATTAGTTCCGACAATGGTGATGATAAGACAGAGGCCGCATCTGAATTGCTGGGTTGATGATGAACGTCAGTATTGTTACTGTTACTCAAGTTATTGAACCATTTATCCATAACCTGTAAGCTTGTAGTTCTTCCTCTAGTATAATCTGGCCGCTTAGGCGACGAACCTGTTACGGTTATGTAGTTTCCATCTATCATCGTAGATGAGCTACCATTGTTAGGAATTTGTGTAATACCATCAGTAAGACCTTGTTCACCAGTATTAGTGGTATTGAACCTAGTCATTAAATCGGAGACTCCGTTTTGGAGTTTGGATGTGATCGAATTCCTCTTCAACAGCTGATTTGGGATAGCAGTTTCAAGAGATGAAGATCTTGTTCGAGTGTGGTTGGGGGATAATTTGCTGATTATCGAGCTGGATCTTTTATGCATAGATATATCTAATGCTTCTTGCTGTTTACTATTATCATCAATTGATCTGAACTGCAGAACCGAGACTGAGCTAAGCCTACCTATAATATTCTTCATCATGGCAAAACTAGAGTTATCTAAATCCGTAACAGGCGAGTTCAATGAGTCTCCATCATTAGATGACAATGTCGGAAAACTCTCTCTAGCCAAGGAAATATTGGATGACTTGAGACTATTCACAATGGAGCTGTTTGATCTGGAACGATTTTCATTGATTTTATTTGTGATCGTATTAAATAAAGATGATGATCTAGATCTACTTGATTTATCTTGTTCATCTTTTGGTTTCTGCTCATCTACTTTTGGCTCTGTGAATTTATTGGAGGATAGTTCCCTTTCAACCAAAAAATTAATTGAATGCAGCAAAAAGCTATTAGTAGAATTTTCATCAGGTAACAATTCTGTTAATGTTAAGTTCGATAAAAATACAGTAATAGCTTCAAGATTAGTTAAATAGAAGGTTAATTCACCATTATTCAAGAACTTGGTCAATATATAATGAATCAAATCCTTATCATTACTGAAAAAATCATCACTAGAATTTATATCACTTTTGTCTAAACCTTCATTTAGGTTCAATAGTTCAAACAAGTTTGATCTCTTAATTTGCTTTTGAATTGCCTTTTGTGTTCTATCAGTTGGTACGTATGAAGAATGCATGCTAATTGGTATGAGCTCAAAGTTATATGGATCAAGAAGACAAATGAAATTTTGGATAAATACAAAATTCAAATATATGTCTTTAGGCTCAACTTTATAAATAATCAAATAGATGAGGACGGGAAGTAAAACATCGTTATTTATTTTATCTTCGTCACAAACTCTGGTTAAGAGTTTGGCAACTAGTTTCTGGACTTGCACAATTTTTATGAGCTTTGAATATGGTGTAGTGACGTTTGATAATTCCGTTAATTCCTGATTTATCTCTCTTACATCTTCCTCCGTAAGGTCTTCAATGAACTGAATAAGCGCTGCGTCCTCAGTTTCATAAAATTTAATGAATGGGATGTTCCAATTTTTCAAAGCGCTTAATTTTTCATCTAAGAATTCTTGATATAAAATGTCTTTATCATCAAATCTGAATATTTTCTCATATAAGGTATTTGTTTCACCGGGGCTAACGGAACCAAAAAGAGTTATAAGTGCTAACTCAATCGTTTCAAAGATCTTCAAGAACTTATAATAATTGAAGATCCTTAGCTGCATAATAGCTTCGGGGTCGGATCTCTTCACCAACTTTATTGAAGATGTTGAGTAGTTGGATATTGCTAACAAGTAATCAAACTTTTTAGGTTCAGATCTAAAGTAGTCTGAGCTTGCAATAAGCTGCTTTTTTGATGAATTTGACAGAGAGTAAATACTAACTGTAACAGACTGCAAGTCTTTGTAAAACCTCTGGAATAAAAGGGATAACTCAGAAATGTTTAGCGGTGACTGGTATCTAGGCTCTTTCAAGTATTTAAGGAAGTAGTCCACCATTGATCCAATCTGGCTAGGTAACAGGAATGTCGATTTCACCTCATCCTCCAAGATTTGTAATATTTGTGAGTTATTAGAACTCATATCCAAATCGATATACTCCCAAGCGTGTCAGATGTTAGTCAGCACAATAAAGTGTAGGAAGTGTCAATGATGTTTAATATAGTAGGTGTCTCTTAACACTTTCCTTAGTTTTTCTATACAACCGAAAATAGGATAATATATATGCAGGCTATCTAATAACTTACAACAGTAACTAGCAACTATATTGGATGGTATTTTTGTATAAGTAATCTAAAACCAATATGATCTATTCCGCTGATATAAATTAGATTTGGTCCCAGTAAGAGCAGTGTTTAAAGTCATACAAACCAAATTTATTTCGTCGTATAGGATGTAACGGAACGGCAATAATGGAGAGGCGATGTCTTGGTTATATGTGATCCCCCTGTAGCCAGGATAAAAATATCTTTGGCGTAGCGAGCGCACCGAGGAGCTTGAGCCTCGTGTTTCAATTCAACTTAGCTCCCAGGCGAGGTCTCTCTCTGATTGAGTCCGAACTTATTGCAATATGGTGGATGATACCGTTAGTCACCCGCAATAAGGCTAGAGATAACTGATTGCGAACATTTAATTCCGTAAATACAGGGCTTTGTAAATACATCAGAAGACTCTATAAATATTTAATAGGTGAATATTTGATTAAAGCAACTTCTTTTGTAGAATATTACATATTCACTATGATGATCAAATCGACATCATCTAAATTGACAGGAACCCCTGCCAGCCAAGGTTTGTATTTAACTTTGTCTTCTCACGTATCAGGGTAGTTATCAACAGAAATCTGAAACAGACATCACAGAGTTGTGCAGCTTGGATATATGCACACGAAATATGTACTTAATGGTCCTTAGTTGCTCACAATATACATTTATCACTCAGATCTTTACAGATTTCTAGTTCTACCTCATTGCCTCGGTGGAGCAAGGAAGAGCAGCCTTCTGTAAATGATAACCCCATATACACCGTGCACCATAACCACAAATGACGGGGTTTACTTTTGTGGAATGTCCACTCTTACCACTAAAACCCCTTGTCTATGATATAGACTTGTTAAATCTAGTGGGTATTACTGATACGAGAGCAATAAACAAGAAAGCACCGAAGATAGTCTAAAGACATTTTATTTCGACCGTTAGCGAATTTTATATAACTCTTAGATCTGCTAAATTTAAGAATTTGTTAAATATAGATTGCATCTGGAGGAGCAATCAGAAGAACTAGTTGCACGATCCGATAAAGTTTTAAAGTGTTACGATATTATACTGGGTTATGTTTATAGTTGAGCATGACAATAGAAAGTACACCAAGTGAACAGGATACTAAACAGCTTCAATCTCAGTGGCATACAGCTAAATTAAGCAACAGCAACTACTTTAAGTGCTTTCAGAATTACTACTACGGCCAGAGGTATTTGAGGCCTGATCCAAAGTACATCAATAGTGTTAGACCTAGTGTCAATCACTGGCAATTACGTGATTTGATTCAAGTTGACCAGTACACCGGGGATGTATACTACACCAAAGACGAATCGATCAGGGCACTCAAGAGAAATGGATTATTCTCCGAAAGACATTCGAAGTTGGATTACTTCCCTAGATGTTATAGCCATGCCTCAAATGGAGTAATAGCAACTGGTGGACTTATCACATCTTCATCAAATATATTTTCAATGAATGTGGAGAGCTTAACCTTAGATTCATCAGGGGTAAGAAGTTCTCGGCCTTCAAAAGGACTTTTCTCGTTTTGCAATCCTGCAACAGAAACATCAAAGACATTTAAAGTTGGCGAAATGATTAATAACTCAGTGGCCATATCACAATGCTCCAACGGACAATATCAAGCTTACGTATGCAATAATGATTCTAATCTTTATATTTTGGACATTAGTAATAATGACAAGTTTGCGATGTCAAAGAAGATTACCTGTGAAGTTAATACTTCATTAAACAATGTTGTACAATGCCCGAGTCATAATAATCTTCTCACAGTTACTGGTGACTCCTCGTCTATTTTCTTATTGGACACTAATTCTAGTAATAGCAATATTAAGAATATAAAGACTAAACATGACTCTGGCTTTGGAATATCTTATCATCCTAATGGTAACTTATTTGCAACAACTTTCCAGGATGGAAGTTGTTTATTATATGACCTCAGATATCTAGATGATGACAACCCTTTACTTGAAATTAAATCCACAAGACAAGGCCACCAATCTGGTGCTTTCAGATGTTGTAAATTTTCGACTGATAATTTACATAATATATTAGCAATCCTGGAGCATGTTGGCAGAGTCCACTTGATTGATGTAAGGAATTTGAATGAACAAACTGTTGAAGATCACCAAGTGATAGTTTTTCCGTTTGCATTAGATCAATTTGGATCTTACAAACAATCCAAAAAGCATAATGAACAAAAACATGACGAGGACGATGACTTAAACCCTATTGAAGATAAGAAGAAAGATCGGTTTTATCATAATACAATAAGCATTTACGGGAATGATGAAGAAGAAAATGATAATGCATCAAATATCCAGTTTCCAGTACCGTTAGTATACGATTATCAGTATTTGATGAAGAGTAATCCAAAACTCTTCAAGAACTACACATATAAACCCGGACCTGTTAATGAAGATTCTGCTGTTACTTGTGAACCACCTATTTCATTCAATGTAACACAGTGGAATAGTTCTAACAGCTCTGGTTCTGATCATAACCCTGTTTCCCCTACTTCAGCTCCATATATGCCACAAATGCCATATCACGATGAGCCATTGGACCATTTGCAACATCCTAATTACGTTCCAGCGCTGAGATCTTTCTCAGATTCAATAAACTCTGTCTCAGATTATAGAAATTATTATCAAGATTCATACCAGCAATCGGTCAATCATATTCATGGTGAAATGGAACTTGCAGGTTTGGACTGGTTCGACCGCAAGCTAATGATTGGGTGCGAAGATGGCGGAATTTTATCATGGGAAATTAATGACATGGCTAGGAGAAGCTTTGGAAGTTTCGACTACGCTTGACTATATAGGCACTTTTTTTTCTTTCACTTTGTTTTCTATAGTTCATATATTTTCATGCAATTAATAGTATATGGTAAAAGTGTATATGATAATTTATTTCATCTCAATAATTACAATTCCGCGTTCCATTTATATCAACGCGTTATTTTAGATTTTGAAGGTTAATGTATTGGAGAAGAAATAGTTGAACTAATTGACATGTACATAACACCCGCATACTATGCTGATGTGTTTAAGGAAATCAAGCGATCATCTTTGTCTCATTCAACATGTAAACTTATAATATTTGTATCTTGTTTGAATATTGATTCACTATGTTCAGCGAAGATTCTAAGCATTATCTTCAAGAAAGAGTTGATCCAATACCAGTTGATTCCGGTGGTTGGTTACGCAGATTTGAAGAACCATTTCTCCAAGTTGGACTCAGATGTGAGCAATGTGATTCTTATAGGTTGTGGTGCCATGTTAGACCTCGAAGGTTTTTTTGAAATAAATACAGAAGACTATAAATTGGATAGTCCTACACAAGATATGGAGGATAATCTTTCTGATATAGGAAAGGAATTAAAAATACGTATGAAAAGGCGGATCTACATAATAGATGGTCATAGACCGTGGAATTTGGATAACATTTTTGGATCATCTATGATCGTCTGTTTTGATGATGGGTTCATTGATAGTAAGTTACAGGAAGAAAGAAAAGCATATACAATGCTTACAAATTTAGATGATGATGAGGATGAGGATGAAGAAGAAGATAGCCTGGAAGAAGACTTTAGTGGGTCTGAAGATTCAGAAAGCAATGATGAAGAATCTGGAGAAGGCTTGGCTCATTATGAATCAGAAGTACTGTCAAGGAAAAGAAGAAAGCAAGAAAAAGAAGCTAAGGAATCAAGAAAGCAACGCAAGACAGAAATTTCACGTTCTGGTGACGTCGTGGATCTGTATTATAATCAAGGAACAACTGTAGCTGCATCAAGTACAGCTACCCTTTACGCACTATTAACAATAATTGGAGAAACAAATATAGATAACCTCTGGTTATCAATAATAGGAACCTCATCCCTTGATTGTCATTACCCAGAGGTATATGATAGGATCCAGCCCTTATATAAGGATGAAGTATTAAGATTGAGCCCATCATCAAGTACATCAAATGAAAAAAACGCAGATTCAACCTCACTTGATATCATTAAAGATTATCATCTTTTTCTTTTGAGACACTGGACACTTTATGATTCATTCCTATACTCGAGTCAAGTTAACGCTAAACTTAATCTATGGACCGAAGATGGAAAGAAAAAATTGCATAAGTTGTTTGCAAAGATGGGTGTTTCGTTAGCAACAGCACAACAAAAATGGCTTTACATGGATGTTGCTGTAAAGAAACAACTCCCTCACATATTCAACAAATATCTACCATTATACGGCCTAGAAGGGATAGTAAGGGACGGGTTTGTTAGAACATTTGGATTTACAGGCCAACTATCAGCCATGGAGACTGTTGAAGCACTTACTGCATTATTAGAGCTTGATAAACGACTTTTGAAAGATGATTCATCTATTCTTCCAGACCATAATAGAAAGAACGATTCAGATAATGAAGAAGAACAGATCATTTCTGAGATTCACAAGAAAGAAAAAGCTTGGGTTAGCAATTTCTGGTTATCCTGGGATGCATTGAACATGAGACAATCTTCTCATAAACTTCAATCTGATCTGAAGAGATCTAAAGGGTTGGATTTATTATATCAAGGGTTAAAACAAGCTAAATATATTCAACAAATTATTTTTAAGACTGGAATGTCTGTCTTGGAAAGAAAACTAATAAAGAATTTGCGTTTATATAGACTATGTGTCCTAAATGGGGGATCCATTCCTGATCTTGAAATATTCAGTAATCCCCTAATGCTCTCAAAACTTGGTGGTTGGCTTCTTGATAATATCACTGAAATTGACTTAATGAATAACAATAATACATTGCGACCACTCATCGTTGCAAGTCTTAGTGTCACAAGTGATATCTACCTAGTGATAGGTTTGGTTCCAAAGTATCCAAGAGGATTAGCTAATCTTGAGAACGAGAAATCAGATAATGGCAAAAAAGAAGGAATTGATAATTTATCAACCACAATGACTAGGCTTAATACATTTAGTGTTGCATTTCAACAGGTTGCAAGTACATCTGGTGCAAAAGTAAGAATAGACAGTTTTGATAGTGCTGTTATTGAAATTAGACGTGATGATCTTTCACCATTTCTTGAGAAACTCACCTTGAGTGGTTTGCTTTAGAATAGTCTTCTAAATAAATACTGCATATTTATAGCATATATTAAGTCTCTGAATCTGTTAAACAATGTAGCGATCTTTAATCCATTTGGTAACCATATGCCTCGCCAACTTCTTGTCACTTCTGTTATAAGCTTTGAGAGTGTTAGTGTTCGGTTGCAAAATTGGTTTCAGAGCACCAATATAACTACTGCTCAGGCATCTATATCTCCCCCCTGGATTCTCCTAAAAAGAAAAATTTACACTTTATGAGAAAATATGTTACTGAGTAAAATAAGAATGATAGAATGATAGATAGTCTTCTGATACCATTGTACCGCTTTACTCATAATAAATTATCTCGTAAACTAAAGCCGTGCGAAAGTTATTACTAGAATCAAAAAAAAAAAAAAAAAAAACGACAACTGCAGGACTCGAACCTGCGCGGGCATAGCCCAAAAGATTTCAAGTCTTTCTCCTTAACCGCTCGGACAAGTTGCCTTATAGAACAATATTTTAAATTCTGATATCACTATTATGCACATTGTGGTTCTCAATTATATTTCACTCAAATTCCTTTTAATTCCCAGAATCCTTTGAAAATAAGGTATCTATATACCGTTTATTTAGAGACTATGTCTTGTAGATATTTGAAACTTCTATCATAATGAACTGTGTTGTCTAAAATTCAAATTGTCAATAGTAGTGATTCTCTCAGGATAGTTAACTACGTGACTAAAGTTTTGTCGCACATAGTGATCTTGTGATAATGTTCAATTGTCAAAGGCAGCCGCACCCTAGACTTTTTCCTATTTATCATCAATGTTCTCCGCTGCCGTTATATGTCTGCAAGGATGGCATTGCTCCACTATTAAGGCAAACTTCACTGTATTTGACATCACCGATAACACCCCGCTTATATTTCATTACGAGTACAAAATCCCTGGTCACCAAGTACGGGAATAACCTCTAGACTCATTATATCAAATTGGGCCATTTGTATCACATAACTTGCACGTATTCATGTATTTACAGGCTCATTTCCACATTTTATTCTAATCGACTCGAAGATAGATCGTTAATTCTCTCCAGTTAAATACATTGATAACCCCTTAGAGCTCAATGCTTCCTAAGGAACTGCATTCAGTAAAGATTACTGGGGAGTTCCTGTAGACCCGCGCTAAATACCGTTTTTCCTCGGGGGTCACACCGAAGAAATGTGTTCGCGCTTATCCGACTCCCTCTCTAGCAGTGCGAAATTTGTTCCTTTGTAGCCATTTTCTCCCCGTCCAAAATCCAACCTCTTAGATCTCGAGAATTATGCTTACAAAATTTTTAAATGAAAAAGAAAAAAATAGCATATGTTTTAGTTTCTTCATAAAAAGTATTGAAATTAACTACTCAAGTATTTTGGTACAAGTATTAGTGTATTTCGATTCTGTTAAAAACACTTAAAATAAAATGGAGGGTGTTACTCGTATGTCAATGAAGGTATGTCCTTTCGTCAAATCATCGTCAGTGCAAGCTTTACGTCAAATAAGCCATAACTCTGGACTTGTTAACCAAGCTCGCCAATGTCCATTCATGAAGCAAGCATTGAAAGCTAAGGAGCAAAGTAGAGCTTATACTACCTCTACAGATCCAACTAGGGCTACTGCTGTTCCATCCACCTCGGATACTCGTTATGCTTTCAGTGCATCTGAGCTTGAAACTAACATTTTGGATGTTGGTTCTAATGAAAATGGATTCGATTATGAGGGTTTCATGAGCAATGAATTACAAAAGAAGAGAAATGACAACTCTTACCGTTTTTTCAACAACATTAACAGGTTGGCTCGTGAATTTCCAATGGCCCACCGTACTGAGCAAACCAACAAAGTTACTGTTTGGTGTTCAAATGATTACTTAGGTATGAGTAAGAACGAAAAGACTTTAACAGAAATGAAAAGAGTTTTAGAAAAGTATGGATCGGGTGCCGGTGGTACTAGAAACATTGCAGGTCACAACTTGCATGCAATAAAACTTGAGTCTGAAGTGGCTGCTTTACATAAACATGAAGGTGCGTTGGTATTTTCTTCTTGTTTTGTCGCTAATGATGCAGTTCTTTCTCTACTTGGCCAGAAAATGAAGGACTTGGTCATTTTCTCAGATGAGTTAAACCATGCTTCTATGATTCAAGGTATCAAAAATTCTCGTGCAAGAAAACATGTCTTCAAGCATAATGATTTGGCTGATCTAGAAGAAAAACTTGCCCAGTATCCTAAATCTACACCAAAGCTTATTGCTTTTGAGTCCGTCTACTCTATGTGTGGATCTATTTCCCCTATTGAAGCTATTTGCGATTTAGCTGAGAAGTATGGAGCTTTAACCTTTTTAGATGAAGTACATGCTGTAGGCATGTATGGTCCACATGGTGGTGGTGTTTCTGAACACTTGGACTTTAATGAACAGTTGAAATCAGGTATCTCTTCGCCTATTACTCAAACTGTTATGAGCAGAATTGATATGATTACTGGTACTTTAGGTAAGGCCTATGGTACTGTAGGTGGATATGTTACAGGTAAGGGTAATTTGATTGATTGGATTAGATCTTATGCACCAGGTTTTATCTTCACTACTACACTCCCTCCTTCTATCTTAGCTGGTTCTGCTGCTTCGATTAGATACCAAAGAGCCACTATTGAAGACCGTATTGCTCAACAAAAGAACACTAGATATGTCAAGAACAATTTAACTGATATTGGTATTCCAGTGATTCCTAATCCTTCCCATATCGTTCCTGTTTTAGTCGGCAGTGCTAGTGATGCCAAAAAGGCATCTGATTTGTTGTTGGAAGAGCACAATATTTATGTCCAAGCTATTAACTTCCCTACTGTTCCAATTGGACAAGAGAGACTTAGAATCACCCCAACTCCAGGGCATGGGCCTGAAATTTCCAATCACTTGATCAATGCAGTTGACACTGTCTTCAAGCAGTTGAACTTATCAAGAATCAATGATTGGGAAAGAAAGGGTGGTTTATGTGGTGTTGGTGAACAAGATGCAGCTCCCACAAACCATATTTGGACTGATGAGCAGTTGGCTTTAACTAACGCTGATTTGAATCCCAACGTTGTTGATCCAGTGATTGCACCTCTTGGTCTGTCATCTGGTATTGCAGTTTGAAAGATTACATTATTCTTGTTTTTTTTCTAACGTTGGATTGATTTGAGGAACTATTGATAAGTTTATTTTCATGTTATTTTCCTCTCTCAGTGTTTAATCTCCTACGTAACGTTTTCAAATGTAATATGGCTGCTCAAACAAAAAATGTAGTTCGTAGTAATCTTTAATTTTTTTATTTTGGTTGCACAAAATGTAACAGATCTTCACGCGCTGCAATAAATCAAAACATGTAAACTCACTCATAACATTTATCATATATATATATTGTGTTACTACAGAATGGTCTTAGATCGGAAGCAACAGATAAGGTTGTATACCACAAGACTAGTAAACTCATTGATTCCCTCTGAATTTGGAGAAGAGTATGTGGAAAGTGTAACAAATGATGTTTTAAACAACTTTAATTCTGGTGTATCTAAAAACTACGACACTAAACAAATAGTAAATGATATTAAAACACAATTTTTGAGCACCAATAGGAGAAATGAGTGGGTCCATTTTCAAGAATGTTTGGAGTTATTGTCGGAATTCAGGTCTATAGAACAAATTACCAACTATTTGGTTTTTATGAATGCACTCAAAAAGACTCAACGCCGTGAAAGATCCTCCCCTGACAAATTTTCTTCCCAATTTAGCAATAGATCATATGTATCAAAGTCAGATGCCCAGCTACCATCTTCTCCATACAGCCGACCTAGAGATTTTGCTAGTGGTAATCAACAAACCCTTGAAGCAATCGTGAAACCGTATTATGACTCTTTGCCAGAAGATGACATTTTAACTTATTTGTCTTATACATTGCTTGGTTCTGATTCCAAGCTATTAGCATTTGAAAATGATGATAGAATTGAACTTCCTTCAACTTTAAATAGTAGTTACGGAAGTCTTTTGCGTAATATTTTGGAAGCGGCATTATTATATAAAAATTTGAGTTTGTTTGTTGAAAATAAAAAGGGTAGATTGGAATCTCCAATAAAAACGGCGTTTTTGACTGCTTTAAATCAAGAACTTAACTCATATGTGGATCATGTTAACCTGTTATTTAATTCACAACCCAGGTCGTTATTAGCAGTTTATAATAGCTTATTAGATTGGATATTGAAGCTTAGATTGTTGCACTCCATTGTCAAATTACTAGACCTCAATGGCTATCAGTTCTTATCTAAGGTGTATGAGTTTGCAAAGTTTGGTGATTCGAGAATCCAGGGAATTTCAAGCAGAGTATTTGACCAAATAGTATCACCATATTACGAGATTTTAGAACACTGGATAATTAGTGGCGATCTCATTGATTCTAGTAACGAGTTCTTCATAAAATTTGACACCACCAAAACCAGTTTTAATGATATTGTTGAATTCTTACCTTCAAGAATACCTTTTTTCATTAATAAGAATCTAGCACAGAAAGTATTTCAGATTGGAAAATTGATAATATTTTTATCTCAATACAGCAAAGAATTGGCATGGATTAATACGTACAGGGGGAAATACTCTAATTTCATATTTCAATCGAATGGTGGTCTTAAATCTATGACTATCAATACAATATCAGACCTTGTGAATGCACAATATATTGACCTTCTTAATTATTTCACCTTGATCGTGCAGGGTAAGAATGAATTTTACCAGCATCTCTGCTGCCTTCGTAACTTTTTACTTATGAGATCAAATGACCTAATTGAAGCATTGATAACAGAGGGCCTTCCTATATTCAACGATTCTTCATCTAATATCTCAACTAGTTATCTTTCCAAGATAGTAACAGATTCAATAAGTCACACCAGTGCTAAAAATTCAAGAAATTCCAATAGACTAGATGCAAGACTATTGGTTCCAGCTCACGGTCATGTTGTTTGGGAAGTATTTACATTGGAATATAGATTAGAAGATTTACCTATATCGGTAATTCTTGAATCTAGTATGGTCCAATATTTAAAGTTATTCAATTTTTTATGGAGACTTAAACACTTCCAATATCTCTTAAACTATAATTTTGTGGAAAGCTGCAACATGAGGAAAACTGAAATGAAGAAGATCCATACAAAGTATTTGAAATCCAAAGGAACTAGATTAGGTTTGAGAGATAAAAAAATTGCTTGGCTTGTTAAATCATTCAATACAGTTAATATGATACGACATCAACTTATTCACTTCCTAGATTCTTTGGTCAGATATATCTCTTTTGATGTCATAGATGATAACTTCAGTAAATTTATTGTGGAAAAATTATTCAAGTCTAATGTGACTAATTTGAACTCAAAACTTCCATTAGGGGAAGATTTTTTGAAGTCAATAGGCTCCAAAGAGACAGGATTGAAGACAGAAGTACAGTCACATAATATGAACGAACTAACAATTGACGAGCTAATTCAAATGCATAGAAGGTGTCTAGTCCTTACTACCCAAAATCCAATACTCAATGAGTCCGTTATGGGAAAGAACACGGGTAAATCTTATATTGAACAGGTTTACACCATTCTTGAAGTTGTTTTTAATTTCTTGCTAAGTTCACAGGAATACTATGATCTCACTACAAACTATATAGCTGTCCTTCATATCGAAGAGAATATCAACGACAGTATCGAAATGGATGAGGATTTGGAAAAAATTGAAGATGGCTTGAAGTCTATTATGACCAAGATATATACCCAACTGTACTTGGGTGATTTCCAAACAAATCTAACAGGTTTGGTTAACGACCTAAAAAGTGACTTACAGATGAGAGACTTATCTCGTGCATTTTAAGACCGAGGCTGATTTTATATAACCCCACAAGTCAATATAGGAATAACGACTTACTATATGATATATGGACATGAATTGTAACGAAGTTTTCTTGTAGCTTGTTTCATGAGACTTATTGTATGTTGTCACAACTTCTTCGACCTCTTTTCATATGTATAATAGGTTTTAGCGAGAGACAATGCTTCCTCGGACTATATTTACGGTACCGCGATTAAATCGAGAAAAAACTTAAAGTGGCTATATAAATAAACGGTCCCCAGATTTTCATTGCGAGAAAAGTGACACTTTTAATAACTCATAATTATAGAATTAAGTATTTATATTAGAAAATGGAGGAAGTTGATAGTGTCTTGATTGACAATGTGAAATCCTTTGCATCCGGAGGATTTGGTGGTATCTGGTAAGTATGATTGTTATCTTGTGATATTGAAGAACATTAAAAAGAGCAATTCAACTAACATTGACAGCGCTGTGTTGACAGGTCACCCATTTGATTTGGTTAAGGTTCGTTTACAGACAGGTGTATTCAAGACTAGTGGAGAATGTATTAAGCAGACCTTAATAAAGGATGGTCCCCGTGGATTTTATAGAGGTGTTCTTCCACCTTTGTTAGGTGTGACACCAATGTTTGCTGTCTCTTTCTGGGGTTATGATGTTGGTAAGAAATTGATAACCTCTGTCACTGGAACTCCTGCAAGCGAATTTACAACTGGCCAGATATCCACTGCCGGTTTCATTTCTGCCGTCCCAACTACTTTGGTTGCTGCACCTTTCGAAAGAGTCAAGGTTATGATGCAAATCCAAAGCGGAAAAACATCAATGGGTGCCGTTGTTAAGGAGATGTACAGGACTGGTGGTATTAAGTCTATATTCAAGGGTTCTGTCGCAACCTTAGCTAGAGATGGTCCAGGATCTGCACTCTACTTCGCTACTTACGAGTATTTGAAAAATAAATTATCTACTCCAGGTAAAGACTTGTCATTATTTGCTATCATGACAGCTGGAGGATTTGCTGGTGTTTCTATGTGGCTTGGTGTTTTCCCAATAGATACTATCAAGTCGACACAACAATCATCCAATACCAACACCTCCATTTTGAAGGTCACCTCTAACATTTACAAGAAGGGTGGTATTAAAGCATTTTTCCCGGGTGTAGGTCCTGCTTTAGCAAGATCTTTCCCAGCTAATGCAGCCACATTTTTGGGAGTTGAACTTTTTAGAAATGCAATTGATAAAGTCATTTAATTAGAATGAATCTCATCTTCATATTTATTATTAATCATCCTTAGAGTTGTGATTAGTCTAAAATAAGTACCTTGATACTTTCGATCTCATTGTGTTACTATGGTACCCTTATTTATATTCAAAATATTAGTAACCAGAAAGGAAAAGAATTTTTAAGTTAAGTAATTGGTCATCCTCTTCAAAACTAAATATACATGTTTATGTCCATTAGCAAAATAGTGCCTTACCTTATTACCCATTTATGATATCCATGGGTTGACATGTCCTCGACTACCAAATATCAACAGGTCGTGTAAACCTCATTTAGTGTCCAAAGGTAATTTATTCAAATTACCCTTAAACAATTGATAACGACAATAGTCTAAACTAGTAATTGAGTGGCATCTTATCAATCAAGAAATAGAATACAATTGAACTCTTTTACAATGTCATTAACCGATGATCAAGTAAGTAGTGGTTTGAATAATTGTTCTCTGAGCTGAAAATGCTAACATATTTTAGGTAAACTCTGAGCTTCGTAAGATGAAGGCCTTCATCGAGAAAGAAGCTCAAGAGAAGGCAAAGGAAATAAGATTAAAGGCAGATGAAGAGTATGAAATTGAGAAAGCATCCTTAGTAAGATCGGAGATTGCTGCGATTGACTCAGCATATGAACAAAAATTGAAGAAGGCTTCCTTAGCTCAACAAATCACCAAGTCAACTATTGGCAATAAAACCAGATTAAGGATCTTGGCTACCAAGCAGGATGTTTTGAACCAAGTTTTTGACGAAGCAGAAATTGAGTTGAAGAAAATCGCCAATGACAAGACTGAATACAAGCGTATCTTGATTGGCTTAATCGAGGAAGGTTTGTTGACTTTGCTTGAAGAGACCGTTACTGTGAGGGCCAAAGAGGCTGACATTAACATTGTCAAAGAAGCTGCTGAGGAAGCTGCTAAGAATTTCGAAGAAAAGGCTAAATTTCCTGTGAAGGTTCTCTTTGATGAGTCAAATTACCTCTCAGCTGATATCGCAGGTGGTGTTGTCCTTGTCAATGGTACCGGAAAAATCGAAGTTACTAATACCTTAGAAGAGAGATTGAAGATATTGTCCGAGGAAGCTTTACCTGCTATCAGACTTGAACTCTTTGGCCCATCTAAAGCTAGAAAGTACTTTAATTAATTTATAGGTATTCTATGTTAGAAACATAAATGTAATTCATTTCAGTAGCCAAATTACTTTGATATAGTGAACTCTACAGCGAATCTCAAGTATTTCTTTTATTCGTAAAATCAATTAGAGTAGGCTAAACAAAATATTTATCTGTGCGATCCATATGAAAATAATAAAATAAATATCAGAGCTCAATAATTGCTAGCAGAGTTTACAACCAAATTCTTTTAACTAAAGCTCTTTTAGAGTACCCCGTCACTTTCAGCATATAAAAGAAGGCCTTGGGTCCAGCTATCCTGTCTTGATTATGCTTCCAACGCGATTGCTTTTTCTTCCACGGATATTGCCAATTCGATTAACAAGAATAAATTCTTTTCAAAATCAAAGGTTTCGGTCAACGAAAGCTAGAAATGAAGGTATATTGAAATCTATTATGCAAACACCTCTGGTAACTGACACCCCACAGACTTCAGATGTCAATTTACATGAAAAAATTCACTACCACAAGTTGAAACCGATCACACCAAGTGACTCTTATGTATCATGCACCACCTTTGATGAAAAGGGGAATATTACAGCGGTCTCTAAGAAGTACCCTAAAACAACGTTTTTGAAGAATAATGGTCTTTTCCCAAGAGATTTAAGAAAAATTGATACCTCTTCTGTTGACGTTGTGCCTCTGATAATGGTCCGGCCACCCAAAGCAATATTAGTAAATCTTTTACACATTAAGGCCATTGTCGAGCTGGATTCCGTAATGATTTTTGACACCTCCAATCCTCTGGTAGCATCTAGGTTAGGTGTTTTTATGTACGACCTTGAAATGAAATTAAAGCTTAATAGTGGGCTTAGTTATGAATTTCGTGCATTAGAAAGCATTCTAATTAGTATCGTGAGTTATTTGGAAGCTGAGCTTAAGGTTCATATGGTAGATTGTGGGCTGATCTTATCTGAGTTGGAAAATCAGATTGATAGACAAAAGTTGCAAGACTTATTGATTAAATCAAAAAAGCTTTCTAGTTTTTATCAAAAAACTTTGTTGATTAAAAACGTGATAGAGGACGTTTTGGATAATGATGAAGATTTAGCAGGAATGTATCTATCTGATCCTAAAACAAATATCAATGATAATGATTATGAAGACTTGGAGATGATGTTAGAGTCTTATTATAATCAGTGTGAGGAATTTGTGCAACAAGCAGGTTCGTTATTGAGCGATATTAAAGCTACAGAAGATATTGTTAATATTATCTTAGACACAAATAGAAACTCTTTAATGTTGTACGAACTTAAGATAACTATTTACACACTAAGCTTTACTGTTGCTACATTGTTGCCAGCATTTTACGGAATGAACTTGAAGAATTTTATTGAAGATTCGAACTATGGATTCGGTATGGTCGTACTCTTCTCTTTGATACAAGGCTTGATTATCACTATGATAAACTTCAAAAAGCTTAACAAAGTTCAAACACTAACGATGATGAGTGATCAAAATCAAAGACAAATAAGTCACTCCTCAAACTCAATAAGTCATATGCATTTAGGAAGGTGGTTTCGTAGACTCTTTTATGGAAACAAAGCTACAAGATATGATCGCCCTACTACTAAAGAAGCAGATGCTTTATGGCGAATGATTAATGATGATAGACCTTTTAAATAGACTGTGTAAATATTAATACTTGATTAATTGGTGTATATAATTATACATGTATTTATTACTTTTCTAAATGCATCAATGTTCATGTTATGCTTATGCAAAACAGATCTGAATCATACGGATTGACTCAATCAGAATCTTCATCGCCTGACTCGGAATTATTTATAACAGCGTCATCTTCATCTTCCAGTCCACTGTTCTTCGTGTAAAGCGGTAATTCATCGTTAGGTTGTGGTTCAGGAACTTCAGTTATCTCCGGTGCTTCGTCGTCAAATTTCAAATGTTTGTTACCGGCTTGCGCTGAATTCGAAGAATAACGCTCCCTAAATATAGGCTGAGATTCAATCTCTGATCCTGGTGTAATTAAAGTTCCTTCAACAGATACTACTCTTCTTGTTGTATGTATTGACTTGATAGTAAATCTAAGTTTACCTTCTATTTTTGCTTCATTTTCAGTGGTCCAGTATCCAAATGATTTAAACCTGCTACTGCTATCCTCTGAATATTCATCCCTTTGACTTGGAACAAAATTCCAGTTATTAGGAATATTATATTTTTTGATTGAGGCATTGAAGGTGTCATGAATCAACAATCCTATGTGAGAAGCTGTTTGCATGTAAACATAACCTTCAACTATATCTCCTACTTGTGGTGCCCATATCAATAAATCAACGGAGATCCAGAAGAATGTAAATGGTGAAGATCCCTCAATCCTAGTAATGATAGATGGCTCACCATCAGAATTTGTTGTTTTGTTCAGATTGGAGAATTTGATATTTGAGTAAGACAATACAACACCCTTGGCATCAGAAGAATAAGTCATGATCATTGGGTCAAGATGCTGAAATTTAATACCAGTGATTGGATCTTGAGAATAACATGGTGCTAATGAAACATACATTGATGTAGTGATCTTCTTGAAAGGTTGTGCAATACCTTCATCATCGGCTGGATTGCTGCTTTTAGGTGTAGCTAAATCCCTTCTTTTGAAAGGAACGTTAGCTCCATTAGATCCTGCCTTAATATGCAGAGACATCCTTAGTTATTTGTTCTATGTTTTTACAAAGTTGTTAGATGTCTCGGTTCGATGAGATGAGAATGAAAAAAATAGAAACTTGCAAATCGAAAAAAAAAAAAAAATATGCTCGTTTTCTGTGAGAGAAGATACTCAGTTATTCTGCATATATTAGCTATATTCTATATTAACCTACTCGTTAGTTTAGAGAGCCTATTTGAACCCGAGCTTCTACCGATATTTCCTGGTATACTGCCATTTTCGTATTCATAAGACGGTTGATGCAATTGAGATTTGAAAGAAAAACTTTCCTCCTTTGAAAGCTGATCTCTTTTTTTAAAAGCATGATTATTTGTATAGCTTTTAAATGGTGCAAAGTTTTTCAAAAACTTGTTAGCACGTATTGATGGCGCATCCTCTGCCTCGGTATACTCAGGCACACCAATAAATCTCACTTTCTTTCCACAATCGCCATCACTTGTAGATCCTGTTGATGATGTTGTTCCCAGGGGCTCTGTCACATCATAAACTTCTGAGTTGTGTTTAGTATTCAAGCTTGTCAATGAATTAGTAGTAGATTTTGATGAGGAAGAGGTCACGTCAAGAGTCTCTTTTGGATTAAAAACAGAACTCTGACCAAGCAGAGTATCCACAGACCTTTTGATTTTAATGGATGCTGGCTTACTGGGATCATACACCACAGATGTCAATTGCTCTCTTTGACGCAAAATGATTGTTCCAGCTTTTGCAGCATCTCTCAACTCCTGAATTCTCTTGTTTACTCTGGAACTATTAAGTACATCCTCCTCTGTCACAACAAGAATTTCTTTATTATTCTTAAGAGGGGTGGGGGAGGTCATTTCGAGATTCTGTCTTCCAGATGTTGAAGGTGATCTTCTCAAAGAACCAGTTGGAGATCCTAAACTAGAGTTGCTTTGTTTTCTTAAGAGGGCAGCAACAGCTCCATTAGTTGCCGCAGAAGTTTTCTCAAGAGCTTCCTTCATTGATACAGGTTGTGAATTTGACCTTCTACGACTAACAGCAGGTGGTAAGGTGGCCAATTCATTCTTAGTTTGGAAACTATTAGTCAGACCATTCGTCTGTAAATAGATTGCAGATAATGGTCTTCCATTTGGAGACAGCAATAAGGAGTTTCTATTTCCTGGTGTAGATACAGAATTTCTTCTAGCAACAGTTGCTGGTGGTTTCCCAACGCTGCTATTACTCAGGGCACTCGAAACCGATGAAGAACGAGAAGTTCTTCCCGTAGTAGTGGGATTGCTAGTCTTGAGATCTAATGATACTGGTTTCTGAGAATTTGTAGTTTTCGGAGCAGTCATAACTCTCTGGGTAGCTATTGGCTTCTGTGCATTTGAGGGTTTCTGGGTATTAACGTTTCTAGCCAAAGTTCGCGTTGGACTTACAGACTCAGTAGCTGGAGTTTCATTCTTCTTCTGAAGAGAACTCTCCTTTTTCCGTACTGGATTTACGGAGATATTCACATCCCCATCTTGAGCTTCATGAAAAATGGTGATTAAAGCCGACGTTTGTAAACTATACTCCTTTCTGAATCGCAATTCGCAAGTGATCCAATTAACTGCAAACTCGTCTAATTTAACAACAAAAGAATTCATTATTAGATGTGCCTGGTTGGCAAAGTTGACAAAATCAGCTGAATTCTTAGGGTTGACTTCATGTCTTGCATTTTGCCGTAAAAACCTGGTGATCGTTGCAATGAGAGTTCCATTCTTTTTGTTATTATCTAAAAAGTCATCAAGGTCTTTTAAAATGTGTAGTCTAAAATAGTTTGGATTTCTTGATTGGCTAACAAGCCTTTGATTGTGCAAGTGCTGGAAGTTTGAATGGTAAATCTTTCTTCCGATCTTTCTAACAATAGTGTATAAGTCATTTAGTCTCAATACTAACGCCAATATTTTATGTAAAGAATATTCCCAATCTGGAGTTTTCTTTAATGTTCTCTCTTGTTGAGATTGAGGTAAGTTCTTTAAATTCCTGATTTTAATAAGTGGGACCTTTAATTTATCAAGGCTTGCTTGAATGTCTTTGGTCAAAATCATTAACATATTTATGTCCATATCAACTAGAGTTGTCTCCACATAAGTCTCATCGCTTAATTTGGTCTCATCAGATGGAAGATCAAATAATAACCTTTCATCAACATTTACATCTAAGTCACCTTTGAAAATATCATTTTTGATAATTTCCTCTACCTTTTCAAAGTAATCACCTGGATATTCTTCAATTTTGTTTCTCTCGACCTTTGCTTGTACAAGCCTCTTTTGATAGCCCTGTAATCCTGCAATACATAACTGCTCAAAAAGCTTCAAGCATTGTCTTGAGCTGTTCAAGTCGGGCAACTCGGTGAGAGGAACTGTCACAACATCAGCAGAGTCGTATGGAATATGACTTAGAATAGATGAAATACTAATGTTAGCCGACTTGTATGGAGTGAACTTCCCAATACTTCCTAGTTTGTCATTGAATACATTATCATTTATGCTAAACACATTACCACCTAATAATACCATATATTGAAGCAATGGAAGAGCATGACGCGCTTGAAGTACTTGAGATAAGTGTCCTATACTCTTAACTAACAGTTGTAGCTTGATTGTGCCATATATGTATTGTATTATCTTAGCATCAAGTGCATCAATGTATTTCCTGCTTTGGACGCACTCTAACGGCAAACTCACCGCCTGTGACATTGCTATCCTATTCGCCTTATTGATTTCCCTAGCTACTAGAATGCACTCAGTTGATTGTACCTAATTGTCACAGAAGGCTGATAATATAATCTCTAGTAATTTTAAAATAGGTTTCTACTATTGCTCATAAGATTATGCGATTAATGAATAGACGCCTGGATTTACGTACGTCTTTCGCACATTGTACCGAAGACGTTATTTCTTGAAAAGATTAATTAGTGTATCGCTTTTCTTAGATTAATGATATCAGATATATGTAGAAGCATATCCCAATCAAAATGCATGTGCTTAATAATAGTATTGTTGAATAGTAGCGATCTTAGCTTACATTTTATCGATAATTAACACTCGGTAAATTGATAAGGAGACAGGGTTCTGAACAAATATTATGTTAAAGATTAATGTTGTCTATTGCTTCCTTTGCGTGTTATTAGAGACATCATGTTTAATAACATGTGACTATATTGTAGTAGTTATTTAGAGATATTTGAATCAATCACGGTATTAGTCTGCCGAATCAAAAGACACTGATATATTATGTTGGTTGTATGTGTTATCACTTATGGTACAGCACATCGACAAAGAAGTCAGTGACTGACAATGGAAATTTTGTAGGTTGGATGTCCAGCTCACTAGTTGGCACTTTACATCTCTTTAAATAAGAATGAAAACGATTTAAGAAGAGAATTGATATCATGACATTTTGATTAGAAAATACCGTACTAGGTACTATTAATATTTATTAGTAACAAGTGCTAGATACATCTCAACCTAAAGAACTTGAAAAGTTGTACCTCTAGATTATGTTCCTACCAATATATATTATCAATCAAATACACCTCCTTCTCCATAATTGGAATATGTTTACACACCTACATACAAGGTTTTAGTAGAGGGACGCGATCATATGACTTTGTATCTCAAAACAAACATCTAAATCAACTTTACGCAAACATTTGTATTATAACCTCAAACACACCAGACAATGGGTACTGTGGATTATAGAGCGTCATCAATTCTCACAGAACATCTAGGGTATCCTCCTTTGGCAGTTATCGATGATGTGATAAATGCAGTAAATGATATCATGTATAGCTGCACCAAGGAAATCGAAAGGTACCTTCTTGAAAGGAAACAAAAGCGTGCAGAAGAGCTCGAAATGGCAGTAAATGGGAACCAAGACGTGTTGACTGATGATACAGGTGTTAGTTTTCCTGCTGAAGAAATACAAATTGGGACTGGAAAGTTGGAAACATTACTAGAGAGTCAGATTGATAGGAACTTCGATAAGTTTGAGCTATATGCATTAAGGAATATATTTGTTTTACCACAGCAGTTAGCTGCAGATGGTTGGATACGATTGAAACATCATGAGGGTGTAGATTTCAGCAAGGATAGTGGTGAGCAAAAGGCTGTCTTGGATGAGAAACTTAAAGAATTAGTTAAAAACATCAAATTCGAACTTCACCTAAGAAAAATACTCAAGCTTCAGATAGCAAAAGCCGAAAAACTTGTTAAGGTTCTACGTCTATTCAAAGATAGTATAGATCATATCAGTGTTAAAAGTGAGAACTCAAAGTTAAGCCAAGAAGCCAAGAATGCTTTGAAGTCTTTGTCGCCAATTGACGAGACATTGTATTTCTTATTTAATCAAGTCACTGAGTTGGTTTCACAGACACAAAATGTAATGAAACTTGTTTCACAAAAGGTTGAGAATGGAGGAATTAAGGATGTTAAGTTCCTACCAAATATGAGAGACAAATATACTGATGGAATTTCATTGAAGATTTTACAGAATGTGGGAGTACTAGATAAGAATATTGGTCAAGAATCAGAATCTCTTGGTTCTATTGACTTCACTACGGAGTCTGATGTTGATGTTGTGAAGAACATTAATGAAAATATAAAAGATGATATTAGCATGACATCAAATGACCTGAATCATTCATAGATAAAAGATCATCATAAGCCATAAGAAAATATATCTTTTGAAGCTTTTTATAGCATTACTTCCTTTCCATGTATACTATTACTTGACTTTATAGCATTAACGTATGTACTACTATTGAGATTTAAATTAATTTTTATTGAGCGAATACAATTTAAATCCAGAAACGTGGAGAGTGATTGACTAAATATCTCACTCTTTCATGCACTGAAGTGAAAGTATTCTCAACTTTCAATAGCATTGATCACATTTTATGGTTCTTGTGAGCCCTCTAACATTGCAACGTCAGAATTTTGTGACATATTATTAAATGTCTACTAGTTGTTAAAATGGTCACGTGCTTTTTTATGTCCAATGAAAAAGTTCACAATAATATGTCTTTACTATTCTATTACTTTAATCATCTTGAATCAATAATAACATCAAACATAATGGCACATACATTAAGACCAGACCCTGAGTTACAGAGATTTAATGCTGCTAAGGAGAAGTTGGGTCATTACTTTAGATTCAAGACTAGATCTGCATTTTTCAATATTATATTTATGGGTATAGTTCCTGCTGGGATGGTTTATTTTGCATACGGTACTGAGGGCAAGTTCAATTTCCTGAGGTTGTACAGAAGAGATGTTATCTTGAGTGGTGAAGATTACGTTCCAAGAGATAAGGACTTATAACTGATAAAACAACTTAGAATTAAAGGAAGGCACCATAAATCGTACCATGAATGATGTATACTCTTAATCGCATAAATATTAGCAAGTAAAGAATTTTATATTTCCTACCTAATAAAAGCAAGCTATATAAAGCAAATCATATGTAGTCTTATGAAATTAATGAATGAATCCAAGCTGATGATATGCTGATTAAAAAACTTGAATCCCTTGTCTGTTATCTTTTATAGAGACACCAATATAGTACAACCCTTCGTGTATAGTCTCCAGACTTAATCCTTGTAATTAAACCTGTAATACCTAGTCTTTTATTTTTGTGGTCCTTCGCGTATTACTTTGGACTGCCTGATAGTTGAAGTTGAAACAGAGCCATCCCAGACTTCATGTTTTTCAACACTTTTGGACTATTCTGCCCACTCTTATGGAAACCTCCATTTTCAAAAATTGTTGCTGAAGTTGACCTTTTCAAAGCTGGTTTGTCAATCTTGGCTGCCACTTTCTTTTTCAGCTTGATATTATCAACATTTTCGTGTTCCATGACAAAAGACCAGTTGTTCATGGAATTAACAGGGAATGTCCTGGAGCACTCACTGAATGAGAATGTAGATTTTGAAGGAGGTGTGGTTTGATTATTTTGACCCCTAGTATTTAAATTCAACAAAAGAGTAGAATTGCTATTAGCCGAGTTCAAAATTATATCTGATTTGTCATTAAACGAATTAGCCTTTTTTAACGGCTTTTTTTGTTGGACCTTTGCAGTCTTTTTTTGTTTTCTTGCTATTGTTTGTTTATCAAACTCTATCGAATCAAAGCTTTCATTAGCTACTTGTTGGATTTGTTTTGGATCATCAGGATATTTAATAATAGAGTCGCTCAAATCAAAACTTGAGTCGTTAAAATCCCGCTCTGAAAATAACACAGCTCCTCCATTTAAGTCACTTGAATTGAAAGTCTTATCTTGTTGTGAATTATCATATAAATCGAAATTGAAGAAGTTTCCAATGGCATTATCAGTATCGTTACCAACCGATGTATTAGAAAACATACTGCCCATCTGAGCACCATCCTCATCTGATTCCTCTGAGTTTGTGCTAATATTTTCGATTGTAGTAGGCGAGCTATTTCCAAGCAGACTATTGTATTTAGTGGCCCCTCCGCTAGACGATTTGCGATGCTTTACCATATTGTATGTATCTGAAGGAACAAGCTCGTACTGATTCTCATAATCATCGAATGACTTTCCGATCAATTCCCCTCCAAATTTTGAGTTACTATGAACAGCCTGGGTTATTGGAGCTCTTGGAGGTTGAGAGAAGAGATTTTCTGCCTCATCACTGTCAACATTGGCTCCCATAGACAAGCCTAAACCTATCGTATTCCCAGGTGAAAATTGATTGCTTGAGATAGGAACACTGCTAGACGAGATTGTGGAACTAGGAGTTCGTAAATACATACTTGATGTATTCTTCACATTCGGGGTTTCTGGTATGGTATTCATGGCTATCTTTTGAACAGCTGGAGCTGTTGATTCAGTATGTGGTAATTTAGAAGTAATCGGTGACCTCACAGTAAAATTTGGTCCCATCGTAATCGCTGATTCAGGTGGTAGTACATTTCCTTGCATCATGATGGGCAGAAGGAACTCAGAAGTGGATCCCGTTGTTGGAGTTTGCAAGTAGAAGTTATGCATCTGGTCCATTAAAGTTTCGTGGTTGAATTTCCCAATATCTGTTTCAGGGGTTCTCAATTGTAAATTATCCAAATTTTGTACAAGCAAATGGCCATTTGGGACGGTAACTCTACTGTCTCCATTAATTCTCTTTGAATCCCTATTTCCATTCATCTGTGGATCCATTTCGTGGTATAAGCGGTCTGTGTTCATATTTTGTTATAAAGTGTTAAAACCCTTATCACCGTCGTTTTTCTATCTATTGGTTTCTTGCTTTCCGAAGTATATCTAAGTTATATCAGGTTCGTACTGAGCTTAAGCTTTTTAACTATTAATGGATGGTTCTTTGAAGCTGAAGTCTCCAGGGATTTTTAAATAATGTCCCCAGGTATACTCTTCACGGAGCTTACTAGGTTATGAATTAAATTCAAGACGGAATTTCTAGCGAGTGAAATATTAAAAATTGATGAGCTTTGATACTAGCGAATGTATTGACGATTGATGTTTTATGTTTTATTCAGCTTCCAGTCCTACTTTTTAATGAAAATTCCTGTTCTCAACTGATAAGTGGTACCGAGAAGGAATTTCTATGCTGGTTAAATTAATTGCGGATAGTAAAGGCGAACAAAGTCGCAATTTCCTGTTCAGATAATTATTGGAGAAAATGTCTGAGATAACCAGCACTAGCATTGAGCCAGGGGTCGGCCACAACAATGGCGACCTGAAATGATTTAATGGTGAGAGACATGATGTAGAGTCTTGTAGGCCAGTTTAAGCGGTTCGTAATGGTAATTCCGCTTTTCGGTTAATTTGAAGCACTCGGATCTATGATTTAGTGAATGAAACACATATAAAAGACCCACTCAGAACCCCATACTACAATACAAAATACTAATAACTAATAACTAATTGTATAATATTATTAACCAGCCTGGTTCTTATAAAACAGTTCCTCTTGTACATCGTCCGTAAACAAGTACCCAAAACAAACAAACACTATAAAACGAAGAAATGAAATCAATAAAACAAAATTTAAAAATAAAATAAAAAAAAGTGAAATAATCCAATACCGTTGCTCTGCCCTATGCTATGTTATCCTTCTATCTTTAAGCAACTCTTTGCTTCCTGCGTTTGCCTCCCCTGATATTAATTTGATTCGGTTGATAATGCAGTTTATAGTACAATTATAAGTACGACTCAAAATGATGATCATCTAACCAACCAACTTTTTCAAAAGCGGCGAATAGTCTGCTTGCTTTATTTACGTCGATGCGACAAGCCTTTTGAGCATCCGTTCTTCTAAATTGTTTATTGCCTCTAAATCTGTTAACCTTCTCGAAAAACAATCTCCTCTTCGAGTCCAAGTAAACATTGACAGGCAATCTCAAGATAGAGGCTAATAATACTTCAGCAGGATGCAACTTGTCTACATCAGGATCTGATCTCAAGTCCATTGGTTGGCCCTTCCACTCTACCTTCAAACACCTGTTATTGTTTGGTAAAGTCGATGGATCAGGTGAATAATCAGGAACATTCTCGTCAATGAAACTCTGCTTCTGATGTGTGTAAGGAGACATTTCCTTTCTTGCCTTTCTCTTCTTTGGGGACGGACTTGCTCCACGGGATGAAACAGTATCCAACTCGGAGAAGTTTATAGAATTCTCCTTAGCCAATCTTCTAGTTCTAACTCTTTCGATTGTTGATTCAGAGTCACTATCGGAAACTATAGGCCTCTTTCTGATTATAGGTGTTCTTTCTTGCTGTTTTTCTTTGGATTTTATTATTGAATATTGGCGCAAGAAGTTAAATTGTCTCTTCTTGTACTTTGAATTCAATGTGTTCCAAGGCTGAAACGTCAACTCATAGGGTTTAAAATTCTCCACTTGGAATGGAGACTTCGTATCCATGTAGATAGCATCTATTTTCTCTTCGATGTCTTCTTCGTCGTGTTGAAATGGAGACAAGGGAGGAGATAAAATTGTTGGGGCATTAGAAATGCTTTCAGGGGGTATATAATCATGGCTTTTCATCTTGTGTGTATCCTGGAGTGAAGGGGTTAAGCATCCCTTTCTTTCGATACTTCTAACACTGGGGTGAATTAACGACATAACTAATCCAAATATAGGATAATAAAAATATAACTGATAACAGAACTCTCAGATGTTTGTACACCTGGCGTGATCTGCAATTGCTTTAATTTTGTTTCTGATCTAGCTTTTTAATCTAGTAGTACTCTTTCTGATGATTAGATCTCTAAAGCTTTGTTTAATACTAAGTTTATAGTGATCCTTATATCTATCAATGGTCGCGTTTCAGTTCAATTACTTATCAAATGGCTTCAATTGATTCGAATTATGCACAATTGGCTTTCCTCTTCCTCTTATGATCTTCTAAACTACTTTGTAGCAGTATTTGGTGTTTTCTTATACTTATGTTAAAACTAAATTACTAAAACTAAATTATGCTAAGAATAAATACTTTTGTTGTTTATTAATGACTATTTTCTTTGTAAGAGGGTGCAAATTTTTTTTTTCTTTTCACCGTTTCTTTTTTTTCCTATTCTGAGATAGTGAATAAGGCAGCGAATTAGGCCCCAGATAAATGCATTGCTCATTACAAGCAGTCTGGGGATTCGGCTCTGACTACTCAAGTCTGTCTAGGAGTTAGGGGATCAAGTTGGCACAAGTTGAGGTCAATTGACATCCAATGGCTAATATTAATTGAGGTCATGCCCCCATATCTCCAGATTTGTGAGACATGAGATTCGGTAATTTTTGAAGGTCAGCCGCCTGTAGGGGTACTAAGATTTACTTGTATAATGCGTAAATATGAAAACTTACTGACCGCCTGAGAAAAAGAATGAACGAGATGGTCATGAGACATCAGCAACAGTGCTCACGCATATCTCACAGGATGGGCTCCTCCCTAACTTGTCTCGGTAGCACTACTTTGTTGCACTGCGGCAATCATGTAGAAATCCAATGCACAGTGATATCTTTAACCGCATCTAGGGAAGCATTGTCTCCCTATTAATGAGGGAATCATTTTAGCAATGCACCGTTCTGTTCAAGGTAAAGATGGTGACTATTGATTTCTGAACTGGAGTAACGAAGCAATTAGCTATTGTAAGATTATGCTGCTCCACCATTATTCGTGGTGAAATTTACAAGTTAGAGAAAAATGTGGATAGCAGAATAAATAGCAGCAAGAACAGAAAATGTAGCAATTGATCCATTTATTGAGCAGATACTCGATTATTCCTCGGAAGCAACAACTAATGCTTAGAGCTCTAGTTAGAGGAGCAACTGAACACATCCGTACGATGAGTGCGAGATAAGAGACGTCGTGTGAGGGTCTCTAGTCAGAGCACGTTAATGATCTTACTAACAAGCTTAGTCATCACAAAAATTTCGCACGTGATTGGTTTGGCGTCCGATCGATTTATTGTGAACTCATCTCTTGAATATGGCTAATAAATAAAAATAGACAGGTGACATCTTAGATCTTGTATGGTTGAGTTTAGGTATTAGATATTCGATAAAATATCAATTTGTGAATCAAAATTTCGAAAGAGGCCTTGATTTATGAACAAAATGATCGACTTTGTTGGAAAGCTCTGCTTAGCACCAATGGTGAGGAGTGGTGAGCTACCCACTCGCCTTATGTCTTTAAAGTATGGCGCAGATATAGTATGGACGCCCGAGATTGTTGATAAGAAGATCATCAAGTGTCACAGAGTTGTGAATAAAAAGTTGCAGACAATCGATTATGTTGAAACTGCGAATCCTAAGAAAGTTGCATTTAGAACATATCCAACCGCTGAAAAGGGTAAGCTCATCTTTCAGGTAGGTTCCGCTGACCCTGATTTGGCCGTAGAGGCTGGATTAAAACTTATAGATGATGTTGATGGCATAGATTTGAACTGTGGTTGCCCCAAACCCTTCTCAACACATTCTGGAATGGGAGCTGCATTGTTAAAAACCCCATCTCTCTTAGAGCTGATATTAGTTAATTTAGTGGAGAAAGTTGGTAAACCAAACCTGAAACCTATAAGTTGCAAGATAAGACTATTAGATGAAAATAACTCACAGCCAACAGTTGATTTAATCAATAGACTATGTAATACTGGCATAACCAATTTAACTCTACACTGTCGAACACCATCTATGAGGAACAGAGAAGCGCCCATAAGAGATTTCTTACCGGATATCATCGAAGCTGTTCGCAAGCATAATGTCAGTCTAATAATTAACGGAAACATTCAATCAAGACTGGAATATGAGAATATCCAGTCTCTATATGGTAAAGACGTCGGCTGTATGATCGCTGAATGTGCCGAATCGAACCCAACGGTATTCCTGAAAAATCCTCTACCATACAATCAAGTGATTCATGAGTTTGTTTCTATAGCAATGGCATTTGAAAACTTCTCAGGCAATACCAAATATATCTTATTGAATCAGCTCCCAGGCAAGTCATCATATTACCAAGAATTTAGCAAAGGAAAATCCAATGAGGATTTGTACAAAATTGCCAATACCTTACTCAAAGAGTCTTGTGACCAAGTCAAGTTCAAGTTTTTACAGAAGGATGTATTGGTTCCTACAGCTGACATCATTGGTATCTCCGAGAGGTTCCTTAGTGATCAAAATGATAAGGAAGCACCTGAAGACATGAAATCGTTAGTTAGCCCTGTATGAAGCCAAATTACATTCTTCACTTACATAGCATTAAAAAGTAACCCTATTTATATATACAGCTTGAGGGTTATCAAGCATTTTCAAATAGATAGTAAATAAAATGGTATAGATCAGTGGACATGTCTAAATGCGTGATCGGGAAATGCAACTCATGACAAAATTCTTTTAATTCCACACCAAATACCGGCTGCACCTGCCATTAATCCAGCAGAGTATCCCATAGGCTTGAAACCTGAACTACTTCTAAAAAGCGCCCCTGCTAATGCTCCGGCAGTGATTGAATTCAAGTCATCATGTTTTCCCTTGATAGCATCAATGGAGGAATCGATTAAATTGTATGTTAAAGCTAAAACACCAGCGGAATTACCCAAAAATGGCCCTCTTCTTGTTATGTGGTTTAAAATAGTGTTCAATTTAAGCCTAGGTGTTGCATCTTTCGGTAAATTATTTACTCCCTCTTGGAAACCATATGCTCCACCAATACCTAATCCTAACAAGTAGACGGCACCAGTACCATAACATAAATCATCGGTCCAACTTCTTGAAGGAATGACACCTTGAGCTCCGTCGATGGTATTTAATTTCTCATCTTCTAAATCCAAATATTCGATGCCTTTATCTAATCCTGCCAATGGATGTAACTTCGATGAATCTAACACTCCTGGTGCATTTATGATACTGGAAACATCAGAGACCTGGGATGGATCAAATCCCAATGATTGTTTGGCTTCAGAATCCTTCTTTTCTGAAGTCTTTCCCCCAAATAGCCAAGACATCCTCTATTAAACTAGAATCTTTCTAACCTTGTTATATATTCGCCATGTTTTTTCACCGTTAACTTTAAAATTTTCATCCCGGACAGAAGCTGTTACCCGATATGTCTTGTACGACATTAGCTCAATGCAGACATTTTGCAACACTGTACCTGATGGGAAGAATAGTGTCAACACATAATTAACATCAGGGGGATCCTAGCAAGTCACTCGTCGGGGATCTCTTCTATTTGAGCACAGTTCGCAAGTATGTTGTTGTATTTGCAACTGTTTTGAGAATTCTTACATTTGTTCGGTTTTAACAAAATTTGTATGCTTGTTTTTGTTATGTCATTGTAAGTGCTCTAATATAAAAGAAACGCTTTGATCGAAAAGGTGTTACACTTCTTGTTGTCCCTTTGTGAAGAAAAGGACATGAATTCTTATATTAATGTAATTTATCCCAACTTCGACACTTCGTTGGACATGGATGACTTTGAATATGATTCAGAGAACGACAAATTTTATTTTGCTCGGGATGATTTATCAGAATTCAATCAGGAGGAGAACCTTGACTATGCTGATGTATCTAGTATTGTTGAGGAAGGGGAATTGATGATTTTATCTCCAAAAAGAAGAAATCCTTATAATTTTACTTCTGATAACCAAATAAATGAGAAAATTGCGAAACTGCTTTTGTCTAAAGGACTAACGCCAACACAAGAGTTACTGCCTAAATATTGTCCCCCTTCACTGGATATATTATTCGCCTTTGAAATGTATGCAACATCTTTTGATAGTGCTTCGAATATAGACAGGAAAATACCTTCCAAACCCAAAGTTCCAAGGGCTAAAACGAATACTACAATATTAAATTATATACACAAGCGTTATACATATGAATTGTGGTTGAAAAAAGAACAGGAGAGGAAAGAGTACAGAACTGATAGATATGGCATGCTTTACAGTAAAGATGTCACATTAAAACATTCTTACAATAAGGGTCTCAGCAGAGTTTTATCTCGAAAATTATCGTTACGAAATGGAGGGGTTCCTTCGTTATAACATAGGCATATTCATAAGCAGCTATACATCCCTAATCAAAAACAGTTGATAATCACCTTCATAATTAAACACTCTTCTGGTGTAAATTTAATGTACGATTACATACTTCTAAAACGAAGCTTAACTTCTCTTTCAAAACAGTAAGTTATACAATTTGACATTGATAACTCATAATAGACTGAATAGCGGAGTTTTTTTCTACCATAATAGAGCTAGACAAACTTAACTGGAATATCTTTCTAAGTGCTATTCAATGCCACCATGTGAGACGTTAGGAGGTGTGCAACATGATCTACCAAAAATCCAAAAATTCCCTGCATAATAGCAAACATATATGATTAATTTGAACGTGTGAGATACTTGGACACCGTCAGTCGTATCATTGCAAGAACCTAGGCAATTTATATGACCAATATACCATCTAGCAACCCTGGAATCCAGCACGGCGATTTTCCCAATAAACCTATTGCCACAAGGGCTCTGAGGGACAGTGATGAATTTGGAACTAAAAATTGCAGTACCCTTGTCGACTCTGCAAGCAGTAGGCAAAAGTTAATGCCTAAACCTGAAGCTGTTCCTCCATTGAATTTTTCATTAGTGGAGGACAAGATATATCGGTCTGGATTCCCAATGCCTATAAATTATCCATTTCTCGAGCAATTAGGTCTAAGGACTATTATATACCTAGGAGACTTAGGATCCAAAGTAGATAAGAAAGAGAAATCAAAAGACAAGTCAAACAAACCAAAGGAGTCTGAAAAAAAGAAAGATAAACATGGTACTGCTGAAATCATGGAGAATTACGAAAAATGGATTTCTACAACTAATATCAAATTTTATAAGCTATTTATGGAGTCTTCTCAAGAACCTTTCAATTCCCCATCTCAAGAAAACCAGGCACAAGAGTCATTGAGTGTGGCTTTACAATTAATGTTAGATAAGCAAAACTTCCCCATACTTATCCACTCAAATAAGGGAAAGCACAGAATAGGAGTTTTGGTTGGATTAATGAGGAAACTTTTACAAGGTTGGTGTATGAGTGGAATATTTGAAGAATATGAAAAATTCTCAATGGGTAAATCGGAGTTTGACCTTGAATTCATTGAGTTATGGGAGCCTGAACTCAGTTACGATGAAGATAGGAAACCTCAATTCGTAAGAATATGAACCTATTAGATTTTATGGGATACGATATGAATAGTGATGACATATGTTATTTAAAAAAACTTGTTTTTTTTGGGTCTATTTGTAGGATAATAGAACGACTTACATACTATTTTTCATTTCTCTCAACTTAGTCATGATATCGGCACTTTTAGTATACCCAGTTGCATTTTGAATTGCTGGGTCTTGTAAGCGCATAAACGGATTAAATTGTAACTCATCCCCAATGGTGAACTTTCCTGTCGTAAACTCATTTTCATTAGTGAATTTTTCCAATGCTTTGATTGCCTCATTATGTAAAACAGTTTTGGAGAATTTAACATTAGACTTTGTATACTCATGACCTGGGTAAACACGCGTATCCTTTGGCAACTTTGCAAGAATAGTGTTTAAGGAATAATCCATATCTGCACCAGTTCCTTCGAAGAATCTACCACAACCACTGATGAAGAGAGTATCACCAGTGAAAACAGCTTTCTCTCCAGTCTTTTTATCTTCAGCAAAATAACAGATTGAATCTCGTGTGTGGCATGGCGTATGCAATGCTGTAATGGAAATATTTCCCAAGCTAATAACCTCTTCGTGGGAAGGGGAATATGTGACAAGCGGGGAGTCCTTGCCTGCGACTATAGGAAGATCAGGGTATTTAACATGAAATCCTTTATTACCATCAGAGTGATCATAATGGTGGTGGGTATTAACAATTGCCTTCAATTCAAATTGAATCTTCTCCTTATGAATATAATCTTGGATTTCTTGGGGTTGCGCTGGATCAATTAACCAGGCATTAGTACTTGGCTCATCAATTAGCAAATAGGCATAATTGTCACCCGAACCCCATCTCATAGGAATTGATTCAATACGCATGCTTCTCTTAAATGTACGACTAAAGTTTTGGATAGTGAATGGAATACTTTTGAATCCGAACATTTATTATAGCTAAAAGCTTTTAAACTACTATCTGTTCCTCAATTGCTTATAAACTTGAGTATTATTATATACAGGAATTCACAGAGTTGAAGCAATCAATGTACTGATATTTCTAAGCAGCTTAATTCCACTTTTTGGCAACCATTCCTTCTGGAGGAGAACTCTCAAATTTCTTAGATTTCGCTTCTTCCCAATTAGTCGTTAAAACAGTACCACTTGATTCAACATAAGATTTCATCATAGCTCTTTTGGTATCATCATCCACATCTTTATATAACTTTTCAAAAAAATCTGTGTCCTTTTCACCGTCTTTTTCATCGTCATCAACGGTAAAATTTGCCCAGTTGATCGATTTTTTCGCTGAGGATGGATATGATAAAGTGCTAGACTTTGTTTCCTGTGGTTCTGCAGGTGAACTAGAAACATTTTCTGTTGCCTCTAAAGTCAGCCACTTGGCAGGTACCTTCTTGGCCAATACAATCTCAACCTTAGTTCCATACACCTTATAACTCGAAAGTTCAGGGTTGATTTCGGTATACAATGGATCTAAATTGTAATTGTATTCAGAACTTGATGAACTCGGAAATGTCACACTTACTGATTTGCTGTTAAAATGTACTTGAATTTTATTCTTATCAACCCCTTTGGCATAAATGGTGATTATAACATATTCATTAGATTGGTACCAGTCATCTCTGATTTTGGCCTTCAAAGGAGCATGTTTGTTTATTATATCAATGTTAGTAGATGGCTTTTCGGGGACCAGATCTTTTTTATTTTTATTTTCTGCCTCTTCTTCTATACCATTTTTCTTTAACTCATATTGAACTTTATTCTTCCAGACTTCAGCAGTCGGATCATTGTAATTATATTCAATTGCCTTCTTAAAGTTAGCAAGGGCCAAAGAAAATTCCTTTTCAGCATAGTAAACGAGAGCTAGCCTGAAGAAAGAATGCCCCATATCGGATCGTCTACCTCTTTCCTCAGCGATAGCGAATGCCTCAGATATATCACGCTTAGCGCTTTCATAATTAAAGAGTTTCTGGTATGCCATGGATCTTTTTATGTATGCTTGGAATGCTTTAGGATTCTCCTTTAACGCTGATGTGAAAGAGCTGACAGCACCAAGGTAGTTTTTTGCATTGAGTTCATCCTCACCCTCCTTGATAAGCTTTTCAACAGCCATCTTCAATTATAGAAAATAATAGTTATATGAGTTGAATGTACAATTGTTTTGTTTAGATTAATTCAAAGTATAAGTTGAAAATATATAGGCTACGTAATAATAGGTTTTATGTGTGATCCGGTCACAAATCAGGTGTCAGATCCTGTATATTAAAATGGTAACACTTTTACGTTAAGATCACCATAACCGTTGCAAGAGATTAAGTTGGGTTACGGGCTTGTTTCTTCTATTTTCAACATTTGGCAAGCAAATCCACATGAGCAACATACTCAAAGCCAATGAAATAAAAATTGGCATGACCACGAATGTACCTGCACTCTGTGATATTAAACCAACGAGGAAAGGAAAGATAGCACCTCCAGAAGATCCAAATGCTGTGCTGATAGTCAACGCAACAACCTGGATTTTACGTGGAAGAACCTTAGTAGAAAGGCTTACCATGAGCAGATAATCAGGCCCTATGAATACTCCCGCAAGAGAAACACAAACACTTGCTGCAATCAAATTTGGAAGTACCCAAGCTAAGATGACTAAAGCAACAGATAAGAAAGTGCAAATAATGACACTTCTTCTCGACCCCAATCTCTTATGTAACGGTCTTGTAAGCATCAATCTACCCAATGTTAAACCTGCCCAGAATCCAGAAGCAACGTAACCAACCTTGGATGGATCTCCCTTTCGGTAGTTTAGCAAATACGTGACAATCCAACCTCCCATAGAAACCTCAGATCCTTGATAAAAAAGTAGAAAGAAAGCCAAAAGCCACGTAATCTTGTTCTTTAAAGCAAGGACCATTTCCCCTTGAAGAGAAGAATTGACTTTCAAAGCGTCTCCTGTTAACATCGCTGGGTTATTCAGGATACTTTGCATTTCAATTACCTCAACATTCATAAACCCTTTTTCCATGTCATTTGGTGCTGATTTTATAATCTCATCATCATCTTCTTCCCAGGGTTTCAAGTCTTCATCAGCACCAGAAAAAGCGAACCACAAGTTTATTCCATTGAAAATCATCATTCCAAGTAAAATTAGATAAATGTAATGCCAAGAGACCCCACTATTAATGATACTTGTCGACATCAAAGGAGATATAGTAGCACCGAGACCATATCCACCATGCACTAGTGATAAATATTTTGACAGTTTTTCAAGCCTTGCCAAAAATACATTTGATTGTGCCAAAACAATTGCCAACCCCGAACCTCCTAGAAAAAATCCTGTCACTATCACAGGGTATTTAGTTCCACTAGAAACCAAGGAATACATTGCACAGGAAAGTATGCATCCAACTGTATAAGATTTCTGTTTTCCAAACCAGTTATGAATCTTGTGAGATAAACAAGCAACGAGAATGAAGCCTGCAGCATTTGCTATCCAAATCAAAGACACAATAGAATATGTGATATTATAATATGACTCTATATGAGGCAATATAGCACCTGGTGCAGCATCTGAAAACCCACATGAAGTGGTCCACAAGCAAACTGCAATGATTCTATAAAAATTCTTCTTTGGATTGCGGGAAGTCATGACATTTATAGTCTTATCAATGATCTGCTCTGGAAATGGAACAATGGCCAGAGATGTGGGCCGAACTTGATACACAGAATTGTCACTAGATATTTGCAGTCCTAGAACCTGACCGACCCCCACCCAACTATCAACCACTACAGGATGATCTCCTGAGTCTTTGCGACTTATGGAGGAGACATAAGCTCTTTGATGTTGTTCTAAGTTAACTTGGCTCATTACCCCATAAAGACCAAACTTATGTCATGTACTAACTGTGGTCTTTATATGCGAGAGATCGCGAGATACAATAATCGGGAAGATCTAATAAATTGCCTACGTACACTGGATACAGGATAGGAGATCGCTAACAGAACATTAATAGTATTACAGTGTGAGTAAGTATAATTCATGAACAACCGAGAAGAGAAAGAGTGATGTATTGTACACAATCTGTCTAAGTTCAATTACTATCCAAATATACCTTTAATTTCCCAGCGTTATCTAATATATGGTGAAATGCATAAATTTGTAAATGAAGTTATTTATTAAAAACAACTAAGTATTTGAACTATTGTAGTATCTATAATTCGGTGAAACCAGCTTTGATTTACTGTAACCACCATCTATGCATGAAAATACTCAATACAGACTTTCGTCATATTGTGAAAAAAATATCCAGCATCAGAAACTAATTTAGGTTACAATATTAAATGAGAAATGCATCTGAGTAATCATAAAAGGAATAACTAGTTGTGAGATAATCTAAAGAAGATACCAGCTTTCTTTCTTAGTTTGATATCTATGAGACTCTATACTCAAGATTTAGCAGCTGCTTGCACCAAATCTAAGAATTTCTCCTTAGAAATCTCTGTCATTAACTGTTCCTTCTTCTTTTGACCAAGTTTTTCGTTGCTTATCTCCTGGTTAGTCTTCACCTGAGTGGACATCACAGCGTTAAATAAGCGCACTACACCCTTCTGAGCTGTTTTCTTCAATTGCTTTTCCTTAGTTATAATTTCGGTAAGTTTTTCTGGTTGGTCAGCTGGCAAAATATTTTTAATTCGGTGACTATCCTGCAAATGCTTTTTCTCTGCAAGAAGTAGTCTTTTAGCTTTAGCTTCTAACTTGTCAGCCTCTAATTTCTTCAAGGTGATCTTGTTTCTTGAAAGAATAGGATCACTTCTATCATGTGCCTTCAACTTTGAGCCAATAATGTTTGTGAATGCATTTGCAAAGGAAGACGATCCATCATCAGTATTCTTCTTCCTCTTTTTAGCGGGTGCTTCAAAGTCACTCTCACTCTCATTATCATCGTCATCATTCTCATCAGATTCATTCCCTTCAGAACTTCCTACCTCATCTTCGCTATTTATGTCACTGATATCTGCAGATTCTTCCACATCTTTATCCTGCAAGTCCAAGGATTCTTCTGAAGACTCTTCTGAAGACTCTTCTGATGCATCATGAGATTCCAGAGAAACATCTGCCTCATTGTCAGCTTGAGGGGCTTCTACCGTTTTATAATTATTATTACGAGTGTTGGATTTCAAGCCATTTTTCCTCTTAACAGATGGTCCCATCTTCGTGATTGTCTTATTAACAGCTACTTTATTGAGTGGTTAAGATAAAATCGTAGATGGGCATCTCAAATATTAAGAAAAAATCAAGCATACAATATGCAGGCAGAACGAAATTAAATATCAAATTGATTTCATTAAGCAAAGTGGGAGGGGTATAAGCAGGGTCAAGTATTGAGATATGCCTATTTTATGTGCAAGTTAGTGCCAGAGAATATTAAGCGACACTGAAAGTTTTTAAATTTTTGATTTAGTTTATATATCATCTCATTATTTTCTTAAATTCACTGGAAGAATAGTAGCAAAGGATTTTATAATTATTACAGAATATGTAGACGTCTCTTAAAAATCTTAAACATACTCAATAGATTTTTTCGCTTTTTAGTTCATTGTCTTCCTACAAAGTCAATAGAGTTAATATAGTCATCTTAAAACAATTAGGGGGATATATTGCTGTTGTTACTTCAACTTTGAGGCGAACTCCTAGTGAGTTAGAAATGTATTTTTCAGTTTCCTTTAGCGTTAAATGTTACATCGAGTGCTTGTACCTTATCTATATGTCTCTTGGTACTCTGGTATTTGTTATCTCTATCTCACTCTTTCGGTATCCATCCACATTTCAATGCACTGCCATTTTATGTCGCTTCAAATGCAATCAACTGGTGCTATACTATTTGCTCATCTTCTTCTATTTTCTGGTATATACTGACTTCAGTATCCAGAATGCAGAACAATTCACCCCAGTAACGTCTGTACGAGTTGTTTTGGTGTCTCTATCGTCACCAAAAATACCCGTTGTACCTACAGTAGATAACACTGCACACAAATATCGGCCCTATAGCAAGTGCGGATCGAGTTATCTTTCCAGACTCTACGAATGTGATTGGCAATCTGCAGCACTCGTCAAGATAAGAAGCCTCGATTAAGACGTGCATATAACGGGACGTTCGGCCTACTGCGAGATTTGCTAGTTGACACAATAGCATAGCTTTGTTATAGGTCAGAATTGATAGGAAACGAGGTGAAGTTTATTTGTTCAGCTTAAGAGATAGAAATACTGATCATAGTATAATGTCATACAAAATAGACCCCTCTCTTTAGTACTTCGGATATCTTGTCAATTGGCCGTGAATGGCTGAAGCATTTGCTCCAGGATGGACCCCTTATTGAGATTGGATTATTGAAGTAAAGGCATCACGGGCCGGAAATTATTTGTTCATCGCCGCATATTTCATTTAGGAAATTTTTCTCCATGGTACAGTACTTTTTCTCAATAATCCAGACAATTATTTCCAGCAAGTAGCTCTTACAGATTAAAGACTAAGTCTATAGAGACGAAATTGTAGCTATTAGCATGTCACATTTGTCTTATTGTTCATTCTCCCTTTTTCTTTGGTCGTAAATTCCGTTTTTGAGGATTCTGTCACCTCTTGATATGGACCTGTATATATCCAATATTGATAAGAGCTCGAGTCAGACGTCGCCCTTCACGCAAATTGCCGATTTATGTAATCGGCAGACCACTTGTCTGATAAAGAAATAGATAGTCTACGTGGACTTTGATTTGGTTGGATCATTTTAGTTTTTTATCAAAAAAAAATTACATGAGCATCTTGATAATTAATATAAGATAAAAGAGTTTCGGACCTAGATTGACTTAAATTCAACTATTAATTGTCATAATACTCACAACAACATGGTGAATATGAATATAAAGGAAACAGGAAAGAGGATTTTTCGTAAGTGGACAAGTAAGGAAGGATTATTGGGAGACTATGATTACGCATACTTATTTCTTCCAGAAATACCTTTCATGAAAAGGGAAGCTAAGACTCAGCCTTTCTTTGGTTTGAATACAGATATGCCATTAGTACTTGGTTTTATCTTAGGATTACAACATTCATTGGCGATGTTGGCAGGTATTATTACTCCTCCAATTCTTATAGCAGTTTCTGCAAATTTAGATAGTGAAACACAGAACTATATGATTAGTACATCCTTGATTGTTTCTGCCATCTTGTCATGTATCCAAATTACAAGATTTCACATCTACAAGTCACCTTACTACATCGGTACAGGTTTACTTTCTGTCGTTGGTACATCGTTTGCAACTATAAACATTGTGACAAAAGCCTTCCCATTGATGTATAAAACAGGAATATGTAAGATGGATGGCAGTGCTGCCTTACCTTGCCCTGATGGATATGGTCAGATTTTAGGTACTGCCATCGTGTGTGCATTGCTTGAAATTGCACTTTCATTCTTACCACCAAAAGCCTTACAGAAGGCATTTCCTCCACTTGTCACTGGTCCAGTTGTTCTTTTAATTGGACTCTCTTTAGTCCAATCCGGTTTTGAAGATTGGGTCGGTGGATCTGGCTGTATGACAAGCAAAACATGCGGAGATGCACACGAGCTTCCTTGGGGCTCAGCATCTTTCGTAGGGTTAGGTTTCCTAGTATATGTCAGTATTATTATTGCAGAAAAATTTGGATCTCCAATTATGAAATCTTGTGCCGTTATTATTGGTCTTTTGGTTGGATGTATTGTTGCTGCAGCATGCGGATATTTCAGTCCTACTGTAATCAACACAGCAAAGCCAGTTTCATTCATATGGGTGAAAACTTTCAAACTTAAGATTTATGGACCATCAGTTTTACCATTCTTGGCATCTTACATCGTTTTAATGATGGAAGCAATTGGTGATATCACTGCTACAAGTGATGTCTCAAGGTTGGAGGTCGAAGGTAAGGTGTATGAGTCGAGAATCCAAGGAGGTATCTTGGCTGACGGTTTGAACAGTTTATTGTCAGGTTTGATGACTACAACTCCTATGTCTACATTTGCCCAGAATAATGGTGTTATTTCCATTACCAAGTGCGCCAACAGAAAAGTTGGTTACTGGTGTGCTTTCATTTTGCTTATTATGGGTGTCTTTGCTAAGTTTGCTGCAGCAATTGACGCTATTCCAAGTGCAGTATTGGGTGGAATGACCTCATTCTTATTTACTTCGGTTGCAGTTTCTGGTTTGAAAATTATCTCTATAACAGAAATGTCCAGAAGAGATAGATTTGTATTAACAGCATCGTTGTTACCAGGCTTTGGAGCTATCTTAGTTCCAAACTGGTTCAGTACCGTATTCACATATACTGGTGATAATCACGCTTTACAGGGATTTTTCGATGCCATTGTGTTAGTTATGGAGACTGGTTTTGCAGTTACTGGATTCATTGGTGTTATTTTGAATATGTTGTTGCAAGAGGTTCCTGATGAGATCGAGGAAATTAATGAAATAGTTCTCGAGACTGTTGGATCTGCGGACGAGGAAGCAAGAGAGACATATGCCAGGAAAGAAGGTATAACAATTGAGGCTTTAAAATCAAACATGACTGGAGCATCTCTCCTCAACAGTTCTGGAAACTAAACTTTAATTACACGTCAAGTTCTCCCCACTTTACGACAATCATATGTAACCTTTTACGTATCTCCTATTCTTCAATTCTTGTTTATTTATAGTTCGATTGAACTCCTCCTTTTAACACTAGAATATATACTGAGCGTCAAGTACAAATGTAACCACTTCGAACATAATGTAACAGTCGCATTACGTAATAATATTTTGTTCGTGAAAATGTAATACGTTCTGGGGTAACCGCGGACCCAACTGATTTCGGAACGGAGCGCAAGAAGAATCCTACAAAACCCAAGCCATAGAACCTCTTTTTTTTTTCTTCTTTATTCTGAAAGCTCAACAATTTCTTTCTCAGAGAATCCCATAAACATGAGTATAGCTTCTATAGTGTCTTTGGGTCCAGAAATGAAAAATGTTGGTACATCAACGAGTATACCTTTATCCGTGTTGTTAAAGCTAAACACTTCTTTGAGAAGAACTATATTCAACAAAAAATTCTACGAGGAGGTAACAAGCAAGATTTTAACGAAAAATGCAACCGTAGACGCCAATTTATATTTCATCTGCTATTTCACATTATTAGTTGCAAGCGTATTAGATAACAAAGTTCAAATAAAGAAGTTCTTATTGAAGCAGAGGTATAATTTAATTAGAGTGATTGATAAATTTGCATATAAAACGTTTGGTACGGACTTAAAGAGTTCTAAAAACAAGAGGGTATCCAAGATCTTTCTGGAGAAAGAGTCTCAAGTTGAAGAAACCAAAGAAGGTGAACCTGTTTCAAATTTATCTGTTCATCTCAAAGCAATTTCTTCATACTTATCAGACATCAGAATTTTCAACAGATTGCTTGATTCAATCAAGTATATTCCTTGGGTTATTGATGAGATAAATAACTTCTCGAATTCTCTGTCCGCAGCGCCTAAAATAGACAGATTTTTCAATCTTTTTCAGGCGGTTAACTGTTTAGGCTTAGAGTATCTTGAAAACATAGGATGGTTGACTGGTCATGACTGGGTTGCGACTGGAGACAATGCACATTGGTCGCTTGAGTCTTACATATGGTGTTGCAGAGTATGGGGTCTTTATATCCTGATAGATATACTAGAACATTTTAGACGTACTCCCATGAAGAATTGGAACAAAGACTGGAGAATTAAGTTGTTCACACAAGTGGTTCAAATTCCATTAGTTTTACACTGGGCTCTGTATGATGGTTGTTTGTCTCCTTTCTGGGTTGGTGTTTTTGGTTCTAGTGCATCATGGTTCAACTTCAAAAATATGTGGCTATCTCTCGAACTAGATTGATTTACTGATAATTTTTTAGATGAACATTTATTTATCTTGTATTATTTCAGGAAATATACAAAGAGCATTATACATATAGTTTTATAACATTGTAAATCAGTTGGCAGGTATACTTGAAACATCCTTATTATCAAGCTTCTCCAATTGCCTTGACCTATCAAAGTATAAATTAGGGTGACTGATATGCATACCATCACCGTTCTTACTTCCTTTTGATTTTTCCAATTGCTTCTTATGTGTTAATTCGAATACTCTGGTACACGCGACTGTATAGTCATGCCTATTAACGTCATCTAACACTCCATTAATATCCAGTTGTTCATTAATTCCCATTTCACCCAAATTATTTACGAGGGCATCCAATGTCAAATCTCGATATGGACAACCATGGGACTCACCACGTCCAGGTTTTGGTTTTGAAAGTATAGTTGCACAGTCCCATGGCTTATAATTGATTCTTGCACCTTCTAACCCGTAATTATGCCTTATATTATACTTGTAGTCTTTATTGAATTTCTCCACATTCATGCCTGTTCCTTTAGTAAATTGATATGCCCAAAATTTCAAAGCTTCATCAACATTAAGTCCAATTCCTTTCAAAAAGAGGCCTAGTTGTTGACGACCTTGATATTTCAAATGTGAGTTAAGAACCAAATTCTTTTGTAAATGTGATGCACAAAGAGGGAAATGTTTGTTTATAGAAGGTTGAGTAACAGATATAGCATTGATATCAGAGGCTAATGATGGGTCGTTTCCGTAAGCAGCTTCGTATTGAATATTGGAGAAGTTTCGAGAAAGATTGTTCAAAAGAGGTAACAATCTGTCATCTTCTTCCAACCTTGGTATAGATTGGAAAGTTCTCATTAAATATTCAGAAAGACTCTCTTGGAATTCAGCAGCGAGTAAACTCAATTGTAGAGATGTCGGGATGTATGCCATACCATCTTTCAAAAAAACCAGTCTTGAGCTAACCAAATTAGTGACTTTTTCAAAAGGTAATTTGATGAAATTTTCCTTTGCCCTGATGTGTTGCTTCAATTGCTCATTCGAAATAGAAAAGTTTGGATCCCCATTTTCAGCCAACAAAGTACTTCTAATAGCATTTCCAGTAGCTGCGTACAAAGAATCCATAAGATCAGACTTTTCTTCTGCGCTAATATATTTCCAAGCGAGTTTGTCACTGTTATGAATGATGAAATCATGTTGTTCTTTTGGTTGAAGAAGATGGTACCTAATTTTGAAAAGAATACCTTCATTTTTAACAAACTTTTTTCTGAGCTCTTCACTACGACAAAACACAAGTCTGAGAATATAATGTGAGTAATGATCCTTCATTCTCTCATTATATGTATTTGTATCATTTTGATTTGAACTCGTAGTTAATGGGAGGTATTTTATTAACAATGGTTTGATAACATATTCAATTTCCTTGATCGACTTAGATCTCGCAACACAAGACTCGATTTCAATCAATAGTTTTAGTCTATCTATAGCCCATGTTTCAAATTGTTCTAATGTTACTTCTTTTAAAGGTGGGATGTCATAAAATGATAACCTATTCGTGTATAAAGAATCTAACTTTGATGAGTCATAAACAGCTGCAGCTTTGGACTGCTCGAAGTTCCTTCTTCCGGCAGTCCTTCTTTTTGATTGTCTAAACATTTTTCTCAACAAGAAGATGCCTTGATGCTATTAGAATAACAACAAATGAATAGTAAACCTCCAGAATTAAATAATTAAGGAATATAAAAACAACGCGTATTTGATATCGCGTACAAAAAATCTTAGTTTTGTGTCACGAGGACCATTGACTCTGATGCACCCAAAAAAGATCAATATTTGGCCACTACTTAAACCTTAAGAATCAAACAGGGATTTATCCAGGTGAAATCTATAAATTAACCCGACTTCATCATGACAGAGGTTCATATTGATTCGGTGGCATTTCACAAAAGATTGTCTATTGTCCAAAGAAATCTTACTCAGGATAAACAGTCATGTCTTTTATTCTTCGTTGGTGCTAGGGATGATGAAAATATATACAAAAAGTCTACTGTTTTACAAACATGGCTCTTAGGTTATGAATTCAGCAATACTGCTTTCTTTGTGACTCAAGACAAATGTATTTTCGTTACATCAGAGGCTAAGGCGAAACATTTGAAACATTTGAGCAATAAGCCCACAGCAAACTCAAGCGAAGTTGAACTTTGGTTGAGAACGAAAGATGTGGAAAAGAACAAGGAGCTTTTTGTGAAATTGATGGAACTTGCCAAATCAGAGAGCTCTGAAGAAAAGCCCATTGGCACAGCATTGAAGGACCAATACAAAGGTAGGTTTATTGATGAGTGGAAGGAAGTTACCAAGGACGAAAAATTCAATTTCACAGATTCGTCACTTTTGCTTTCCAAGTCAATGGAATTAAAAGACCTGGAAGAGTTCACTCTAACAAAGATTGCTGCAAAGTCTTCAGTCGTCATGATGGACAACTGTTCTGATGAAATTATGCTGGTTGTCGATGAGGAGAAAAAGATATCCAATTCTGCAGTTGCTGATAAAGTTGAAGACAAAATTGAAAATAACAAATGGTTTTCAAAATCTGACTTAGGAAAAAAGTTGCTTCAGTCTCTTAGAGAATTTGATCCAGATTTGGTCGAATGGTGCTATTCTCCAATTATACAAAGTGGAGGTAAATACGACCTTAGACCTAGTGCTCTTTCAACTGACGATCAGCTTGTTGGAGATGGTGTTATTGTTGCCTCATTGGGATTGCGTTACAAGTCGTACTGTTCTAATATCGGAAGAACATTTATGATAAACCCAACAAAGGAGTTGGAAGAACACTACGATTTCTTACTTGAATTGCAAAATCACATTACCTCATCTCTTTTAAGAGATGGGAAAACTGCACAAGACGTCTATAATGGCTCTTTGGATTTCATCAAAGAGCGCAAGCCTAATTTAATCTCTCATTTCACTAAAAATTGTGGATGGTTAACAGGTATTGAGTTCAGAGACTCAACGTTTGTCTTGAACGGTAAGACAGAAAGAAAATTACAAAATGGTCATATCGTTTCACTTACAATTGGTTTCAATAACTTAGTGAATGAAAGTGCAAAGAATTCTAAATTGCGTAACTATTCCTTACTTTTGTCTGATACTTTCAAGGTTGGAAATGAGGACCCAGTGTTGTTGACCACTTATCCTAAGAGCAGATCTGAAGTATCCTTCTACGATGAAAGCTCTGTTGATGCAACCAAGACTTTGAAAACAGAAAAGGACTCTAAACCATCCAAGAATATTGCAAATGAAGCAAATTCCAAGATTTTGAAGTCAAAGTTAAGACAGGAATCAAGTGCAGCAGATGACAACGCTAGTTCTGAAAAAGCACGTCAAGAAATTCAATCAAAGTTGCACGAGAAACGTCTTCAGGAAGGTTTGGCTCGATTCTCAAAGGCAGATGCCACTGATTCTTCAGATTATAAGCCAGTTTTCAAGAAGTATGACTCTTATATCAGAGAGTCGCAAATCCCAAGAAGTGTTGCTGATTTGAAAATTCATATCGACTACAAAAATCAGACCATTATACTACCTATATCAGGAAGACCTGTTCCATTCCATATAAATTCTTTCAAAAATGGATCTCAAAATGAGGAGGGTGATTTTACATATTTGAGATTAAACTTTAATTCACCAGGTGCGGGTGGTAATACTTCACGTAGAGCTGAGTTACCATACGAAGACTCACCAGACAATTCTTTCCTTAGGTCTATCACGTTGAGATCTAGAGATCGTCAAAGAATGATTGATGTTTTGAAAGCAATCCAAGACTTGAAGAAAGATGCCGTGAAGAGAGATCTGGAGAAGAAGCAATTAGCTGATGTTGTTTCTCAAGCAAACTTGATAGAATTGAAAGGCTCAAGGGTTAAAAGACTTGATAACGTTTTCATCAGACCTCAACCGGACTCTAAAAAAATTGGGGGTGTACTTCAAATTCATGAAAATGGTTTAAGATATATGTCATCTTTTAAGTCAGACCAAAAGGTTGATGTGTTGTTTTCAAATATTAAACATCTCTTTTTTCAACCTAGTAAAGATGAATTGATCGTTCTTATCCACTGCCATTTGAAAAGCCCTATAATAATTGGTAAGAGAAAGACATATGATGTACAGTTTTACCGTGAAGCTAATGACATGGCTTTTGACGAAACGGGAGGACGTAAAAGAAAGTATAGATATGGGGATGAAGATGAGTTGCAACAAGAACAAGAAGAGAGAAGAAGAAAAGCTCAATTGGACAAAGAGTTTAAAGGCTTTGCGGAATTAATTGCAGACTCCTCCAATGGAATGGTTGACTTAGATATTCCATTCAGAGATCTTGGATTTCAAGGTGTTCCATTCAGATCTTCAGTCTTTTGTATGCCAACTCGTGACTGTCTCATTCAATTGATAGATCCACCATATCTTGTTGTAACCTTAGAGGAGCTCGAAATTGCACATTTAGAAAGAGTGCAGTTTGGATTGAAAAATTTTGATCTTGTCTTTGTTTTCAAAGATTTTTCTAAGCCTGTAGTCCACATTAACACAATTCCCATGGAATTATTGGATGATGTGAAGTCTTGGCTTACGGATGTCGATATACCTCTAAGTGAAGGTCAAATGAACTTGAACTGGGGTAAAATTATGAAAACAGTCCAATCAGACCCATACCAATTCTTTGCTGATGGAGGTTGGAACTTTTTAACGGGCGAGGGTGACTCATCCGAAGAAGAAGAGGAAGATGAAGAATCTGAATTTGAAGCTAGTGATGATAACCCTAGTGATGAAGATGTTGACAGTGAAGGTGGTAGTGAAGATGGTTATTCTTCAGATGGTGGTTCTGGCAGTGAAGAAAGCTTTGATGAACTGGACGATGGTGATGACTGGGACACTATGGAGAAAAAAGCTGCAAGTGAAGATAGAAGGTTCAGAGATTGATAATAACCTTATAAATATCACCGTCTAAAAACATATTTTGGTTTTTAATATAAAACTGTATGTATTGTATTATCTATATAATTATGGTAGTGTGATTACCTTTTATAATTTTCTTTGTGCGATTTTGTTGTATAAACACTTATTTACAGGCGTTGACAACGATCAATAATACGACACGACAACTAAACTTCTTTATAAAACTTGAAGGACTCGTCTTAGTTATATGATTATAGCCTTTGAAACAAGAAAGCTATATTCAGTCCTTGTTTTTCAACTTTAATAGATATTTTCATACGCGCGGTTAAACAATCAGCAAGTTACATTTCAAGGGAGATCCTAATAGATATATTGTTCTAAATTTTATTATAGTCATTCAAGAACAAAATGTCTGAGAATACTGATGATTATTCATATGATTACGAATACTTATACAAAATCGTCTTAATTGGCGATTCTGGGGTTGGTAAATCTAATTTGTTATCACGTTTCACTAGAGACGAGTTCAACTTAGAATCTCGTTCTACTATTGGTGTTGAATTTGCTACCAGAACATTAGAAATTGATGGAAAGAGGGTTAAAGCCCAAATTTGGGACACGGCAGGTCAAGAAAGATACCGTGCTATAACAAGTGCATATTACAGGGGAGCCGTAGGCGCCTTAATTGTTTACGATATTTCGAAGACTGAATCTTACGAATCTGTTTCAAGGTGGTTGAAGGAGCTTAAAGAACACGCGGATGCCAATATAGTGATTGAGTTAGTTGGTAACAAATCTGATTTGGATCATTTGAGAGCCGTCCCTACTGAAGAAGCTAAAAACTTTGCTAACGAAAACAGTTTGTTATTTACAGAGGCCTCTGCTTTATCTTCTGACAATGTTGATTTATCATTCCATCAACTCTTGAAGAGCATTTACGAAATGATCAGCAAGCATCAGTTAGATACTAATGATAACTCAGGAGCAAGTAAGCCATCTGGTGGCCCAACCATTTCATTGACACCTGCTCCTCAAGAGAAGAAGAGTAAATCTAACTCAAACTGCTGCTAATATATGTACATCATGACTATATATCTTCTCACTTCAAGTGGCAATATATCGATTTATTTTGTAAAGAAATTTCATTGTATTTATGACAACCGCTTGGTTGGAACGTCTCTATCTAAAAATACTTAAAATTGATAATGAATTACAAGATGATATGATGGAAATTGAATAGTATTACACATTATTGTTCACAGTCGCCTGGGCCCAACATTACTTTTAGATGATTTTGCTGGTGCTTGTAACTGATTTGACCTTGCTTTGACACTAACAGGTGTCTTTAATGGCCTTGAGATACCTTTACCTTTTTCAAGTCCTAGTCTCTTTGAAATATCGAGGGGTGGAGGACTTTCAATGGTCAAACTAACTATTTGCTCCCCTCTTAAAATTATTAATCCTAGAGACCTCTTCTCTTCTAATATACTTTTCGATGCATCGTTTGAACCCTTTTTTAATTCTTGATATGATTTTTTAGTTATACGTGATTCTTCAGTATCTGATAATACTAGATTAAAATGTTTATCGAATGCCAATAAAGATCCCACAAAGTTTCTGTTATCTACAGTTGTGACTTTCAACCTATAATTTATTAAGTCAGACATTCTAGTCTTACTAGACACAGAAATATTGAGTGATGACTATATATATTGTTAGTAATTAGTAGTTAAAAAGAGATCCAAATCATTCGCATGAATATTGTGTTACGTGAACTATAACTTACCATCTTCCTTATTTCTGAATGCTGGTGTCCTACTCTTCACTTGTTGATGGTTATTCTAAATATCAGTTAAAATGAGTAAGTCGTGGGAAGAACAAGATTTTCATTTTAATTATCTTTTGGTGTCTATGAAATGTAATACTAAACACGAAGTACAGAAGAGCTCACAATATATTAACAATGTCAGATATAAAGCAAGCCCAAGAGAAGCCAATTGAGGAGAAAACTAAGGAGGACACTAAACCTGAAGTGCAGGGAGAATCAACCCTGACTACAAGCATTGAGACTAAGCCAGATGTGTCTTCTGAAAATGGCACTGAGAGTAAACGGTCTAGAGAAGACAAAGACAAATCTAAGAAGCACAAGCGTAGAAGACGTCAATACGACGATTTGCCCAAAGAAGCTAAATCTGAGGATGAGGATGACGATGCTGATGAAGGAGACGATGATAATCTTGATTTAGAGGAGGACGTTGATGGTGACGATTTAGCTGAAATTGATACATCCAATATCATAACAACCGGTAGGAGAACTAGAGGAAGAGTTATCGATTTCAGCAAAGCAGCTGAAAAGCTTCGCGAAGAAGAGGGAATCAAAGAAGAAGAAGAAGATGATGACGAATTCGAAGAGCCAACAGCTACTAAATAGCCACATTTTTGAATGATCAGAAATGAACCAAATACAAATGTCATGTTTCGAATATAATGTAGCACAGCAAAGCTATGCTTAACCAAACTATATTAAAAGTCGATTGAAATAATCTATAGAAATGCGAGAAAAGCAACTTAAACATCACGAATGATAAAACCCTTAAAAACCTTTATTTGCTTCTTGTTTTTTTGTTTTAATCTTTTTGTTTGTCTCATAAATATATAGTTTGAAACTTAAGTCAACCCAATGTTTCACTTTTGAGAGACTTACATATGTTTTTGAATTTTATTTCCTGAGTCAATGTTCTAAGAATTTCCTTTTGGTAACCACTACTTCAAGCTTAGCAAGAAGCCATATTGAATCCATAATAAGGATTAGTGTAGCCAACAAAATTATTTGAAGAACCTATGTATTGCACAGCAGGATCTGAAGCAAGAACACTATGATTTGGAACATATTGGTAAGATGGAGTATATGCCCAGAAATCGTTCTGGTTACGATATGTTTGTGACCATATTGAGTCCATCTGGTACTTGTTTGGTGAAGACGACAATGGTGATGAATTACGGTCCATATAGGATGGTGATGATGGAATACTCGAGTACGAGTAATTAAAGGATTCGTTGTATTGTGGTGTTGGAGTTAATGGAATTACCCTATGACTGTATTTATTTAGCCAAGTCTTCCAACACTCCTCCAAAGTCCTTATATTTGCCTCAAATTTGACAACGTTTAACTGCCACTTGACTTCCTTCAACCATTCCATTTCTTCCTTATTTAACAAGGCACAGGATAATCCTGTAGCACCACACCATGACTTATTTGTAAATGTGTTGTCATCGTTAAATTTGTTACCTAATATTAAGGCCGTTGTTAATTTTAAAAATATATCTGATTCTGACAAGTATCCAAAACTTTTGCTTGAAAACCTTTGATTCATGTATTCCAATGCAATAATTATGGTTGACTTAGGTAACCTTGTAGCGTATAAAACAGATACCACCAAGTTTTCAAATTCCTTTGATGGATTTCTATTTTGTTTCAACATTCCAAAGCTGCACCAACTTAAGAACGTAGACATACTGTTAAGATCGTAATCAGAAACAGAAGTAACACCACCTGTGTTAACAGGTTGGTCTTGTGTTGGCTGAGCTGGCGCCTGTGGAGCGTACGGAACTTGAGGAACTTGACCTGAATAAACAGATCTTGAATGTCCATGTTGATAATAGTTATTCGGGGTGTATTGTGGTAGGTAACTATAAGACGAAGTGACTCTATGGCCAGCTGTCCCAAGGTTCTGATGATAATATCCTTGCGTTTGATACATCTTGATTTTGTTTTGTTTTCTATCAAATTAATCAGTTGATATATCTGTTAATCTTATTCAAATAAATAACAGGAGCAAGCGATGACTTAATGAAAAGCTCGCTGATGTGGATACCAGTACTTTAATCAGGTTAGATAGAGTCGCCTGATATGCCTGACCCCTGCTTTAATATTTTCCTTCCGTTGGCAATTTGTTGTCAGTGAAATTGGAATACGGATACCAGCGGTAAATAAATACCTCAGCACCTTATATTTTTCAAAAAAAAGTGATATTCCGTATGGGCAGCACTTGTGAAAAGCCTTTGTGACTATGTGCTGGTGACCTGAGTCGTTTTAGTTGCCTATAGGAAATGCACCAAAAAAGTTTTGTTATTAAAAACCTAACCCTAGAACTAAAACTTTTGTTCTTTAAAATATGGGTGTATGAAATGAAATAAAGTATACCAATTATAAGCTAATATAACCAGTTTATAGTAATTTATTTCAGTGTGCTTGGAAGGCCTAACAAGAGAAAAGTAGGGAAAGGTGGTTTTTTTATTAGCCGCTGTTGAAGTGCAGTGAACATCCGAGTGATCGTGT